>VWZD01004563.1:118754-302641 GCA_013396695.1 Sakesphorus luctuosus | reverse complement strand
TGGAGTTTACATGGACATGGATGAGTGGCGCAAAAGAAGGGATGAACAAACCAACTTTGACGCCTGGAAGGTCCAGGAGGACCATCCTTAGCCGGACTGTGACTCCACACAAAGGACATTATTTACCATTTACCCCAGTTTTTTAATAAAGTTCTAATAAAGTTCTGTTATCCCCTATCCCCGTGGTGCTGGCAGCACTGATGGGCTTGCCCTGTCAGTGTAGGTCCAGCTACCATTGGTCGGTTCTTTCACCCAATCCTGTTAGTTCCTTGTTTACTACTCCCCAGTTACCACCCACTCTTATCCTAACCCAACCATGTGAGGCGGACTTGCATGCTCCGCCCAAACTCCTCCTAGTTTCCAGAAAGTTCCTTCCCCCCGGGCTTAAATAGCCCTCCATTTTGTGAATAAAGGAGATCGGTGGATCAGCCTTGGCCTCGCAGGTGCTCTCTCTGTCTCCGTGTCTTCTTTGTGGGCCACGGGGCGGGCAAACTCAACCTAAGGCCTTGGCCGCTGCTTTCCACCACCACTCAGCAGGCAGGCAAGAACCCCCGACGCCGGTCTTGATCCTCTCCCATGAATCAAGGCTGCATCACATAGTTACGTATTTTAATATTTTAGTGCAATTAATAAAAGATTGGGGATAAAGGCAAATATATTGCTATGGATTTTCCTTCTATTAATTTCAAAATTAATTAACCTTGAAGAGGAAAATGTGAACAATAGAAGTCTGAATTATCCTGTATTTTAAATCTTAGCATTTGCAACACAGTGCATGAAAATCCACAAAAACCCCCAAATTTGAAGGATCAGCTTCTACTTAATTGTTGTCATTTTTCATTCTATCACTTTTGGTGTTATTTTAGGTTGAAGGACACAGTGCACAAACAACAACCTCTCAAGCACATCAAAACGTTTCAGCTTAATTCAAGGCAACACAGAATCTTTTTATACATCATGCCTTACCTTTAGCTATTTGGTGTACAAAAAGTGTTATTGCAAACATTGAACAGGAATATAAAGACTTCATAATTATTAGTTAGACATGTTTAAAAAGGATCGATTAATTATGTTGTAGTTCTGTCATGCAGAATGATGTTTTCTTAAGTAATTTGCAAATAAATCTTAAAGGGTGAGTTACATTAAAATTATGATATGATTTGAGAAGAACTGATAAATGTTGTATAACAGGCTGGATGGTTGCTTAAGACTGAGGCTAATTAAAAAGAATTATTACAGTTGTTCAGACTCTGCACACATCCACTAAATGTTTGTAAAGCCTAGACCAAGGGGGTTTTCACCTTGACAGGACTGCCTCTACTTGGCAAAAGCAACAATGGCAAGTATGTTAGTAAATTAAATTAATAATTGGATGGGAAAAAATTTCATACACATATACAAAGCAAATCTGAGATTGTGTTTGAGGTGATTACAAATCTGATTGGCAAAGACAATGTCAAAAGCATGTCACTTGTCTTATGAGACTTTCTAACTGAAATTTGACATTCAGCAACAACCAATGTAAAACATTTGCATTACCTAGGTGGGAAAAAAAATCTTTGTAATTCTACCATCTCAAAACTAATTGTAAATGGAAAATCATAAACAAAATGCTGAGTTCAGTGCTGTTTGTTCTGGCCTCAGTGTTATTTAGTTTGTGTATTGGTGATTAGAAACAAATAATAAAATCAATTCTTACAAGTTTCCATATGACATGATTATTGAGTCAAGTGATAAATAATATATAGAGAATTCTGAATCACTCAGTAATCTGAATTCATTTCTAAACATCATGCATTTTAATGATGCCATATGCAAGATTGTGCGTCCAGGAACACAGAAAGTAGGTCACATTCACAAGACACAAATGTTTCTTGGAAAGGCTGTGTCTATGAAAGCCTTTAGGGTTTGCTGTGTAACCAACTGAACATGAGCTCCCAGCATAATACCATGACTAAGACTACAGTAGTTCTTAATTATATAAGTGAAGATAAATAAGACAGACTACAGATATCATATTCCATCTGTATACGGACACCATTACTAGAATAACATGTGCAATCCTTAGGTATACAACCCAAGGTTGGAAAGTCTCTGAAAAAATCCCCAGGTTTACAGAATCTGCAATACAGCAAAACTTCACAAAGAAATTTCAGTCTGGTTCATTTATAAACGAAGTTAATCATGGTCTACAAGTAACCTCCCCTTATATCCCAGATTTAGCTTCAGATAGATCTTGACCCACCTTCAGGTGGATTCCAATATGAATGGAAGTCTTGATCTATCCCAAAGGTGGAAATAAGTTCAATGGCTAAACATTAATAAATACTGCATTCAGGCTAGAAATAAGGTATACATTTTTAAAGGAAAACAACTAGAAAAAAACCTCACTTCTCCAAATATGTGTTGATTTCTACATTGTTGCCTCTCCTAATATAAAAAGAGGTGCTTGTTTAAAAACATGCTCTAATTCAATCAGAAGAAAAGTAAGGGATATACAGAATGTAAGACAAAGAATTATGGTCTGTTTGAAATAAGAAATTATATCAAATGCCTGCAGTGACAAGAAGCAGACTGGAACATGCCAGTAAGATACATTTTTACTGGAAAACTTATTTTTGCAAACTAGTTGAAGATGCATATTTGGGGCAAGTGAGGCTTTGGCTTTGCCCTATTCTGTGCGACCCTGAAGAAGATGAGAGTCCCTGAGATGAAGTATGTTCATTCAATGAATAGCATTTTCTGCTTCTGACCTTTACTTGTTGTTGTCTCAAGTTCAACATATTTCTAATTTTTTTTGTCATCTTTCTTTAATGTTGTGGACAAAATCTGATTCAGGAGTATAATCTGGCACCATCTTTGATTCTAAGGCTTTGATTCCCACATCTTGAAAAGTAAAGTTTGTCTAAATTTGCATTCTTTGGCATAATGTCCCTAATATTCAGTCTTTTCTATCCACTCATGTAGCTAAATTCTGATTATTTTCCATTCTAAACATTGCGACTTCTTTTCTCTACTCTTGACATAATTGCAAGTATTCACCCATCAACAACAAAGCAAAGGTGCTTTCCAAGCCTTCTGCTGAAGTCATCTTGTCCCTTTTTGTATTTCTGAATTTGCTTCTCTTCTGTACTGCATTAAGATACAGAACATTAAGTTCTACTTCAACAGTGAAAAACTCAATCCTTCTAACAGGCAATTGATGATGTCAGCAGCTATTCTTCATTTCATACCTTTTAAAATAAGAACCTTCATGTTTTCTGTTATGCTTCTTATGTCTGGCAAGAGTGCCCAGTGAATCTTACTAAAACTATTCCACCATTTTGCTTCAAACCCCTCCTGAGAACTCACTGCTCTTGTGTTTCTCAGACACACAGTATGAGACCTACTACATAGTTCAAAATTATCTAATTAGTTTCCTGCATTTCCTCAAATATCTCAGGATAGGTAACTATTGTCTCTCTTTTTTTTTTCACAAAAATGATGAGAATTTTGGAACAATGAACCATTACTTTGTTATGCCTTCCACTGTGACTGCTAACTGCACTACTAATATTCTTACTACCTACTACTGATTTCTCTTGTTCAAGAGGAAATGCTGATGCAGAAAATTTCTATTGAATTGCTCCTAGGAGAAAGTATGATCACAAGGACTGCAATTCCCTACCTACCAATGAAGAATATCCACTTTACGAGACACAGAGATAGATTTCTGGATTTTACTTACAGACTCGACTTAGGACTATGCAAAATTCTCTTTTTCTCCAAAGGAGTGTGAGAAGGTCATTAATCTCAGGGATCACATGAGGAATTAATGATATAGGCTACCTATAAGAGCCCATAGGAAAAAAAAGAGGTTACTATGCTGCCCTTACCAAATGAATGGAGTTGCATTTGATCCTTGAAAAAATGTTCAAAGCCATAAGAAAGTATATCTCATCCTCCCATTCACAGGCATGAAGGTTTGTCCTCAGATGGCATTATTTCTGGCACGAATTAATTGTTTCAATGTAATTTCTGGCTTCCATTGTTTTACTTTCAGAAAGAAATGGTTTTTCAGAAGCATCTTTCAAAATCACTTAATTCTCTATGGTAATTTTCCATTTTCCCTTGAGCAGCAGAAAACTACAGGAGACACAGGCTGGCTTGAAAGCTCAGACAGAAGAAGAAAGACTGGTATTCAGCAGAGTTCTAGTTATTACAGTTTCTTTGGTGAACTACTGCTAGCAAGAAATCACAATCAAGAAATCACATGTGAGCTGGCCATCTTCCAAACCTTCATTAAGTCTATAAGTACAGTTAATACAGTTTAGACATATATCTAATATTACATCAATTGCCTTCCTCATGTATGTCCTGGATACTAGTGAACTAAACATGCAGTGTAGGTGGGACATGTAATACTCTCTTTAAACTGTGGCCATGAATTCACTAACAAAATGAATAGACCACTTCTACTCAAAAAGCCCATATAGTTCGAACATAGATTTGCTTCTGAATTAAATAAGTGCTTCTGAAAAAAGTACCTGAAAACTTCAATGAAGACTATGTCAAGCAATTAGTTTGCAAGGTAAACACTTATGGAAAACATTTCTATTTAGCTTTCTTTTTCATTTGGGAAATGCAATCAAAAATACGTTTGTTCAAATTATCATATTGCTCAAATCCCAGAATGGTAAGGTTGCAAGGTCATCTGAAAGTCATCTGATCAACTCCCCTGCTCAAGCAGGGACACTTAGAGCTAGTTCCCAGGAGCAGGTTCAGTTTTCAAGTATCTCCAAGGATAGAGACTTCACAACATCTCTGGGCAATGTGCACTACGTCTTGGTCACCCTCACAGGAAAAAAAGTGTTTCCTGATGTTCCAGGGAACATCCTGAGTTTCGGTTTGTGCCCATTGCTGCTGGTCCTGTCACTGGGCACCACTGAAAATAGTCTATCTCCACCTTCTTTGCATTCTTTTGCTGTGTATTTACATGTGCCCCATCTGGTGATCACACTTTGCCCTGTGCAGATCAGGATATCTTTCACCTTCTTTTCTGTCAGGGCATAATGCTGGCTCATATTCAAATCAGTGTCCACCAGGACCCTCAGGACCTTTTCTGTCAAGATCTTTCCAGATGGATGGGCATCCAGCATTTATATTTGTGTATGGAGCTGTTCCTCCCCAGGTGCAGGACTTTTTACTTCCCCTTGCTGAACTTCATAAGGTTCCTGACAGCCTTGTTGTCGAGGTCCTCTGGATGGCAGCACAAACTACTGGTGTATCAGCCACTCCTCCCTCTTTTGTGTCATCAGTGAACTTGTTGAGGGTACACCTTGCCCCACCAACCCGGACTCTAAAGAAGCTGTTACGGATTAAGGAAATGTGCCTGAAAATTTATTTCTGGAGGAGCTGCTCCATCACCTTCCCAGGGATTGAAGTGAAGCTACTTGGGCCTGCAATTCCCTGGGTTTTCCTTTCCCCTTCTGAAGATAGCAGTCGCATTTGCTTTCCTCCAGTTTTTGGGCATTTCTTCCAATGACCATGACTGATCAAAGATTATCAGAAGTGGCCTCACAATGGCATTTGCCAGCTCTATCAGCACTTGTGGGTGCATTCCATGAGGGCCCATGGGCTTATTCATGTTCAGTTTACTTACATGTTCGGTGGTCTAGTCCTTGTCCCACAGGACTACATCATTCTTTCTTCAACCTTTCCCCCTGGCATTCCTGAAGGCTGGTCATGCTAGTGAAGTCTGATGCAAAGGAAGCATTCAGCACCTCAGCCTTTTCCATGTCTGATTTCACCAAGTTCCCCGTCTTGTTGAGCAATGGGCCCACATTTCACTTAGTCTTCCTTTTGTCTCCCATGTGCTTATAGAAGTCCCTCTTGTTGTCCTTGAAGTCTTTGGTCATATTCAATTCCATTTAGGCTTTAGCTTCATCCATGGATGCTCAGACAATGTTTCTGTATGCCTCCTGGTTACTGGTTCTTGCTTCCCCAATCTGTATGCTTCTACTCTGTCTGAGGATTTCTAGGAGCATCTTATACATCCATGCAGGCCTCCTGGTATTTTTGCCTGACTTTCTGTTCATTGGAATGGACTGCTGTTGAACTTGGAGGAGGTGACCCTTAAATATTAACTGAATTTCTTGGATCCCTCTTCCCTCCAAGACTTTATTCTATAGGATTACTTCAAACAGATCTTTCAAGAGGGCAGAGTCTGTTCTCCTGAAGTCCTGAGTTGTGAGCTTGTTTTTCCCCTCCTCCAAGCCCTCAGGATTCTGAACTCCACTATCTCATGGTCTCTGCCACCAGGACTGCCTTTGACCTTCACAGATCAAGGATCCCTTCTGTGTTGGTATGAAGTCCAACACACCACCTCTCCTTTTTGGCTCCTCTATCACTCAGAGGAGGAAGTTATCAACTATGGATTCCAGAAATCTGGATTGCTTATGCCCTGCTGTGTTGCCCCTACAGATAATGTTGAGGTGATTGAAACCCCTTATCAGGACCAGGGCCTGGGAACTTGAGGCTGTTTCCATCTACATGTTGAGGGCCTCATCAACTTACTTTTCCTGATCAGGTGCCCTGTAGCAGACACTCACTATAAAGTCACCTTTACCTGTCCTCTCTTTAATCCTAATCCTTCTGTGCTCAGCTGCCTACTCATCCATCCCCGGGCAAAGCTCCATGCACTCCAGCTGCTCTCTCACATAACGGGCAACTCTCCCTCCTCATTTTTCTCCTACAGTCCTTCCTAAAAGAGAGATATTTTTCCATTGCAAGACTCCAGTCATGGGAGTCATCTTACCACTCTCCGTGATCCTGACAAGATCACAGCCTGCAGCTGCACAAGAATCTCTGACTCACCGTGTTTATTCTGCATGCTGGCTCTATTAGTACACAGGCACTTCAGCAAAGCACCCCAGCATGCTGAGTTCCTAGAGATGGTTTGGGGATTATCTTGTACCCAGAGTTATGATAATTTTTGATATAAAGTAATTAAAGCTGAAGAGAAATGAATGATAAATGAGACATTTAATACAATAAATTAAATCAGTGAGCTAGAATACAGGAGGTTATGTGAAAACAATAAATATTTCTAACATTATCTCCTTTAGTTATTTACCTGAAATTAGAACCTAATGTTGGCAATTCCCTTTAGAGTCAGAAGCAATTACTTAAAATGAAACTATCTTAATTCAAAATCGATTAAACCAAACTCATTAACCAGAAATAAACCGGTACAACGCCCAGTAGCTCTCACCCCGCAAAGCCAGCATGTGGCGCTGTCTCCTGTGAAAAAAACAGACGCGAGTTTCGCGAAGCTGGTCTTCAAAAGAGCTCGTTTGTACATTGTCAGACTCCCCTCTGAAGCACAGGCAGGAAAATAATTCGTAAATTTTTAGCATAAAATGAATACTCTGTGCTCCCAAGAATGTTTCAGTACTAATTCAACTACAATACGAAAAGATTATTTAATGTAATTTATTGACAAAAACAAATGAAAAAACCAAAATGTGTCTCTATGTCTATTTATCTGATTATAGACTACAATTATCCGTACAGGTTGGATAAACTGTACACATAATTTATTTCCAATTTTCTGTATTCTGTAGCCAATTTATTGACATATTTAAAATGAGTGTACTTACAAACTTGCATATCTTCTCTTTTGGTCTGTTGTATATTTAGCCCATAGTGGGTTTTAGTTACCTACTAAATTCTTGAGCTACTGGGCGTGTTTCTTAATCTCCACATAATGGAACAGGACCTGTGTGAATACAGTTTTACTGGAAGTGAACAGCCAGTCTTTTGTGTGCTAACCAAGTCAGCCCTTACTGAAAAGGAATTCACAGACTACACTGATATCTCTGTAGCCATCAACTTTCAAATAAAAGCAATTGAGTAAACTGTGCATCCACTAACTTTTTTATTATTAAGGGCTCTATGCCCTTTCCTACCAGACTTTATAAAACAAAGGAAATAGGATTCGTATCCCTTTGCTTAAAGCTGGAGTTTATAATATATGACATAAAATTCATTGGTACTAACACAGAGGAGATATATCTACAGAACCATTTGGTCTCTCTAGATTTACATCTGATTTACAAATAGCTACATACCTTTTTTCAGACAGTTAATATCTATGGGAAAAGTTCAATGCATTCAGCATACCTGTAAACACTAGGAACAGCAAAGTAATTTTATTTTCCTGACATCAGGCTAAAAGTTGAGGAACTTTTAGTCAGGGCTTAAGAAAACCCATTTGTCAGCTAGAAACTGGGAAGTTCTGATCTTAATACTGAGACCTGAATGGGCTCACGACTATTTCTCACAATATTGCTAGGATTGTGCATTTATTTCTGTGTTGTTCTATAAGTTCTTCTTTTTCCTTTGTAAATATACAGATGTTGGATGAGGTGAAGTAACTGGTTCTCTAGCAGTGAAAAATCAGTCAGAATTGGGGAAAGCACTTCTGAACTGCTTACAGCCTCTGCTCACTGCAAGAGGAAAGGTAATCATTCCAACTGCAAAGATGAGGAAGACTTCAGGAAGTATAGCTGAGATTGTCTTCCTTGCTTAGCCAGGGCTCTTATAAAATAGTAGGCAGAATACGCTAAACCAGCAACCAGCAGGGCAACTTCTGTGCCAGGTTGTGGCAGATGACCTCATCTTTTGGCAGCTGCACTCCCTTAAACCTTCAAGGGTGTGAACTGTCATCTCCACTTGCTAACTCTTGCAGGACTGAATCTGGCCTACTGGCTTTTCTCAAGTGAAGATTTCTGGTCAGCTGACAAGAGACACTGTAAGCTGCAAAAGTAACATCTAAGCTAATATTTTTCTTGCTTTATATTATATTTGTATGTTACCAATACTCATGACAAGAACTACTAACCTGTGCCTTTTGCAGTAAGATAGTAAAACTATAGCTAGGATATAAAGGTGGAATTTAACAACCAATTTATTAGTTTGGATGCAGCAGACCTTCTTATATTTGGAATTTCTGAGATACATGGGTGTAGGAAAGGGGTGTGCACATAGTGTGGGAATATGCTTTTTTTCACAGTTGTGTCCATAAGAACATCCACAGAGGAATTATAGCTATGTAAAATTAGCATAAGCCAGACAGGTTGAAGAACTTGCCGTCTTTTATGAGACTTTAGGTGACTTTCCTGATGAACACTTAACTCATGCTAAAACTTGTTCCAGTCAAGATGACTTCTTCAGTCTGTTTAATATAGGATTTGATAACCAGACACTACTACTTGTAGTAGTAACTGATCTAGTATTAACTCCTGAAATGGCCTAAGGTCTACTTATTTCAGCTCATACAGCTCTGGGATTTTCAAGTTCAGGAGGCTCAATCCGCAGGCTTCAGTGAGGAATGATCCACTTGCTCTTTCTAGAAACACATACTTGCGACGGGAGGAGTCTATACAGCAAGAACAGAGAGGAATGTGGTACGTAACCTCTGTGCTACATACTGTGGCACGCACTCCCAGCCCTGAACTGACGGCGCAGAAAGAATGTTAGGCTGATATATACTGTATGGTGGCCATTTTACAGCTGAAGGCGCTATTTTAATTTTTGCAGCTATTACCCAGAGGTATTTGGACTAATGACTTGAAATTTTAATTTTTAAATAACTCTTCAGAGAAGCCTGTATGGGTTTCACCTTGGGACAAGCGCTCACTCTAGACCTTCTCTGTAAGAAACATTGACTTTCAAAAAAGCGATTCTTTTTTCTCTTCTTTTCTTTTCTCTTTCTCTTTCTCTTTCTCTTTCTCTTTTCCTTTTCCTGGACAGTAACCAGGCTATAAGGACTGGTTACCAGCGGCTCCGGCGCCCAGAGCTAGGTCAGCGCGGCGGGACCTCCACCCCACCCGCCCGTGGGCAAGGTCGGAGCGTGCGGCTCCTCTGGCCGCCCCGAGCCCCGCAGGTGGCGGCGTCCGACGAAAGGTCCGGGAGCCGAGGATGGCCCCGCCGACCTGCCCGCGGGCACAGGGCCCACCCGCCCCTCCACTGGCGCTCGGCGCAGCCAATGGCGCGGCCGCTGTCAGCATCGGCCCGCCCGCTGCCGGCGGGGGAGGGCTGTGGGCCGGGGAGGGAGGGAGGACGGGGTGAGGGGAGTTGAATGATTGAACTTTCTTGTGTAGTTTCTGTGCGCGGAGGTGTCCGTCCCCGGCGCAGCCCGGCACTAGCCCGCCTAGCGAAAGCGAGCTTTCTCCGGTGCCTGCCGCCCCCCGCACCGCCCGGTCGCCCCTCTGCCCTCCTCTCCCGCAGAGCGATGGTGCGGAGGGCGTCCGGCGCGTCCCTCGCCCTGATCCTCTGGGTGACGGCCGCCTGCGGCAGCCCCGACGGGCCGGGAGCCGCCGCCTCCGCCCGCAGGCAGGACGAGGCTTTCTCCACCGCCAGATGCACCTCCAGGTGCCTGAGCCTCCAGATCACCCGCATCTCCGCCTTCTTCAAGCATTTCCAGGTAGGGGCATGGCGCCGCGCTGGGTAGCCCCGCCGCCCGGAGGGTGGATGTGCGCCCGCACCGGCGCGGCGGGCGCGGGGTGGGGGCCGAAAGGACAGCCGGGGCCAGAGAGCCTCTTGGCAAACTTGGGGGGCCGTGCCCCAGCGGATGGCAGGCGCGCTGCGGGAGCCGCCACCGGCACCTGGAGACGCCGGACAGGTGGGCACAGCTCCGCGGCAGCGCCTGTGGGTACCGGCCGCGCTCACGCGTGGCGGGTCGCGGGGCTCGGCGGGGACACCGCTCTGCCCGGGCTCCTCGCAGGTGCCCGGCTCTCCTGGCAGCCGCCTCTGGCAGGGCGGGACGAGCCCCGGCCGATGCGTCCAGCGGTGTCCGAGGCGGTGGGGCCGGCGGGGCGTCCCGGCCCGGTGCTCCAGGGCCGGGCGAGCGCTCGTCCTGCCGGGCGGCAGGCGGTGCGGCGGCGATCCCGCGGAGCTCCGCCTGCCTGTGCGCCCGCGCGTGGTTCGCTTCTCCAAACTGGTGGGAAAGTTTGAGCCTGTTTTGTAAGAGCGATAATTGGGAATGTGTAATACTTGGTTCCGACCTCCTGAAAGGTGAGGATGGGAGTAACACTTTTTTTTTTATTTTTTTTTTTCATTCTGGGACAGAGGTGCACATCTCTGGCTTACGGGAGTGGGGAAATAGGGATAAAGTGGAGGGAAATGGGGTCTCCCCGCGGGAGACCTGCGGGGCATAAAATGAAATGCTGAAAGCAGAGCGAGAGCTGGTGCAAGAGCAGCGGGTGTCTTCCCGTCCTTTCCGCTGTTCCAGTTACTCATGCACCTTCCCCTTCTTCCTTCCCCACCTGTTCTACACTGCGCAAATATTAAACCGAGTCGACTTCCTGGATATGCTGGAAATCCTTCAGAGCTGCAAGCCCATCACCCTCCTGAGCCCCCAAGCCCCTTTGGGAAAGGGCTGCCCAGCTCGGTGGGCAAGGAGCCACCTCCACCGTTCGGGGTTGGCACCGCTCCGCGCCGCGCTGGTGACCGGCCGGGGAGCGCGGCGCTCACACATCCCGGGCTTGCCGAGCGGTCAGAAACCCACATGCTTTGGGTGGAGCAGCGTTCGGGGCAAAGGTGCTGGCACAAAAGGCAGCTTTGAGAGGTATTTCAGGATAACCCGATTTAAAAAAAAAAAGTGTGAAGGGAAAGCTGAGTATGTGCATTGCAGAGACAGCAGGAAGTGTTTGGGTGCCTGCAACCGGATTTGGGTTGAAAAGACCAGGGGTGCACCCCGAGGCGTGTGGAGAAGGGGCTGCCCTGCCCTGGCGGCCACCCCTCGGGGCTCCACCGGGACCGGAGGAGCACTCGCTGTCAGCGTAGACCCGCATCGCTGGATGGCCTGAATGGAGGGCACCCACTAAAATAGTTCATTATCCCAGAGAAGGGTTAGAATTTTTTATTGCGTTGTCAAGAGGTTGTAGCTTACTTGATTTACAGTTTCAGTGGCTAAAGAGGCAGTTTAGATAAAGCTAATTAATGGTGAAAGGCTTTTTTCTATTTTTTTTGTGTGTGTTTTCTTGGCAAGATTTCTTTTTCGATGTAAAACTGCTGACAGAATGCACATTGCCAAACAATCGTGATTACATTTTAATTAGCTAGGGTGAAATAAACAGGGAATTACTCAGTTAGGACTTGATAACGGCTGTTTTTTTGTAATCAGCTGAGAATCTCAGAGTTTTAACCCCAACCTGCTAAAGCATACAGTAATTTATATGAATTACCAGGGATTAAACTTCTGCTAGACATGAAATGACTGGATTGTTTGCAATATAAAGTGCTCTCGTTTATAAAAGTTAAGCTCTCCATTGTCTTTTAATGAGGGAAGGGAGGAGAGGTTTAAAATACGTCATGCATTGAGTGTTTGCACAAGAGACTGCTAAGACACAGTGGACTGTAGGATGAGCAGGTTTGGGCCATATTATTCCATGAGGGCTAAAGGATACGATGTTCTTTTCAACCTTTTCTCTTCTCCCTCCTTCTAGTCACTCCCCTCCTCTTTTTATCTGAACTGGTAGCAATTTCTGGAGTTCTTTTCATTTCAGAGATGCCCATTTATCTTGTAATCTGATTCAACCTTTGAAGCCAACAAAACCCTAGCTCATCCAAATTGGAGCAGTAAGGAACTCTGGTGTCTCCCAGTTAGGGCAAGCATTGGAAGACTGACCCACTCATTTCTCAACCCTGCTTTAGATACAGCCTCAGTGATGGGGGAGGGCCGGGGGTGGGGGGCAGGGAGGCAACAGCGGGATGCTTTGGGAGCGGTGACATCGCTAACACTTCAGAGAGACTTCATTGCACAAAGTTTATAGTACTAAACCCACATTACTAACAACCTTTTAGAGAGAATGGGGTAATATGAATAGAAAATCTGGGTTAATTCTATACCTTTTGATTCCTTGTTTGGATGCCAACTAATATTTTTTCCAGTTTCCAGAATGTTCACAAGAGTTTTTAATTAATTTTCTCCCTCACAGAGAATTTTTGCTCTTTTTTTTCACTGTCCCTATTCATGAAGGGGTCAAGAGAGATGTTCTTTTAAAAAAACCCCTATTTGTTAATTTACATTAATTTACCTTTCTTAGCCTATTTTAAAGATACATTGTCAGTAGGAAATGATTTGAACTGAGGCACAGGTCAAATAATACAGATTTGTTTTGTTTTTTCCCATGTAGACTGTTGATGTGGGCTAGAAGAAGAATCAGTCACCTAAATCTAAATCTTATCTTGAGAATGCTTGTTGAAGTGCAGATGTCTGATTTTTTTGCTATAAAATCCCCGTGGCCAGGGGACTTTTCCAGTTCTTGTAGTGTTGGGAAATTCTATGTAGAGGTTACACCAAAGAATATGTGAGATCAATATGAGACATGCATCACATGGGTCTTATAGCCCAGTGAAATATGTGTATTTTATGTCTATCTAAAGCCTATCTACAGGCCAGGAACTTTCACAGAGAACATGCTGGCACAAAGTCCTTTCATAAAAAAAAAATCATACAAAAACCGGTAAGCAGGCATATTTATCTCAACTGTGGAAGTTGTGCCACTGGACATCACCAAATGAAGCATTCACTGACCTGTGACCAGAGAGAGTAAGGGCAAAGAAGACTCATCTATCTAGCCTAATGTTTAGGGTAGTCACTTTTAGGCATTTTCGGTGTTGAGAGTACGGTTTTACCATGACTCTTGCATAACATGTATGAGGGAGTCATCAGAGCATTCGCTGGAACCTGTCCATGCTCTTGGGTCACTGCCTTTAAAAGTAGTAGAGTACCTACTACTGTGCTTTTTTTTTTCTGACAAAATTCTCTGTAAAACACTTGAACAGGAGAGAATGGTAAGAGTGCTCTTCTAGTAAGCAAGAGCATGACAGTCAAATGGACTGCTTATGATGGAGAAAAAGGTGTAGGTTTGGACCTTATCAAAATCAATGTCCTGTATAAAAATCAACGTATTTGTCTGTTACCTAAAAGAGCATGCCTGTGTGTTAGTAAGCTGCCCTTATAACATGGGAAGGATGATTCCTCCTCTAGCTGGGAATGAAAGGAAGGACTAAAGTGTCTGGCTCAATAGGAAACACCAAGACTGTGAATCCTGTGTGGAAAAAGGCATATTATTTTAGGGACCGAGGTTGTAAAGAATATTGATGTCTTTGGATAGATTCTTTCCCTCAACAATTTCTTATTAAGGCAGTCCCCTTCTCAGTGTTTTAGCTGATGTTCAGGAAAAAGATAGGAATTTTAATCTGAGGTATTCAAAGTTTATTTGTGAATTTGGATTTATAGTAATCCGGTATAGTTAGTAAAACTCTCATGAAGATGAAGTCAGTTAATGCACAAGTTTTTGTATTCTTGAGAATGGTTTGGGTATAAACAGGGAGCTTGTCTAGGTAGCTGGAAAAGAGGCTTGAGTACTCAGATTAGTTTTGCTTGGGCTTTTTTGTATAACCTGCCTGCTTTAGTGCAGTGAGACTAAATTCCTTGCATTGCTATCTGTGGGTGTAGCCTTCCCCATCTATGATATTGGTTGTGGATGAACTTCCATTTTGGGGGAGCAGGCATGACAGTGACCTTTAGCATTCTATTTTCAAGTGAAAACACAGTTTGGATTTTAATCTCTACTGCCAGTTGTCTGATACATGTTCTAAAACTAGTTTGATTAAAATTTTGTCTGTGTGTAAGAGCCTCAACATCAGCATCACTACTTAAGCTAAAGGTACAGCATCAAAATGTTATGGAGAAGCAGCTGCTTACTTCGACCTGTAAACTTGTGGAACTTTTGTCTTAGTTGGCATCTGTTGCAGGCCTCTCAAGCCTCTTCCTTGAGCGTCTTCCTGCTTAATATATGCAACTTGATAAATTAGTTAAGGCAGAGGAGCAGTCAGTCTTGTTTACTGGGTCAAAAGCTGAGAGGGTGGTAGAACATGCCACAAGAATTTGGGGTAGTTGCCAGTAAAACTGGCTGTGTTTGTGCTGTGGAGTCACAGGAGAGGCCACAGCCATGTGCTCATAGAGTGACAGAGCGGTTGAAGCTGGGCAGCACCTCCTGGCAGCCTGTTCTAGTGTTTAATCACCCTCATAGTAAAAAAGTTTTCTTATGTTCTGATGGAGTGTCCTATGTTTCAGTTTCTGGCCATTGCTTCTTGTCCTGTTACTGGGCACATCTGAGAAGAGTGTGGCTCCATCTTCTTTACTTTCTCCCATCAGATGCTTATAAACATGGATGAAAATCCCACGAGCCTTTTCTATTCAAGGCTAAACATTCCCAGTTCTCTTAGCCTACATTCCCTTTGCTGGACTCCCTCCACTGAGTCCGTGTCTCTCCATGTGTCAAGGAGCCCTACACTGGACCTAGCACTCCAGTTGTGGAGAAGTGAGTAGAACAGAGAACAAGATTAGCTACATTTTAAAGTTATAAACCCTGCTAAATGCTTTTACTTCTAAATTAATTTTTACTATTTATTGTTTCATACATGAGTTCATATATGTCCACTTGTGATTGTCAGTGTGTTAAATACAAAATGCTAATGCTAAGTCAAATCAGACTTTTTCCATATTTTTAGATAGCCATACATCTCACTATAATTTTTTTTTCTGTGAGTAATCTTCAGTAGTAAATTGAATCTTAGCAAATCCATTTCTTTATTCTTAAGGGGGAAGTCCAGGTATATTGGGATTTATACATATAGTGTCGTCCAAAATTGTGATTGCTGCTTGAAGAGGCTCCTGAGAGATTGCTTAAACTCATTAAGGTGGTACTGTTTAGAAACATACCAACAGGGGTTCTTTGTGCATACATAAGTTGACTTATTTTAGTAGTGGATGAGTTGTAGTTGAAAATTTTGATACGGCATAGACATCCCTCAAGTGGTAATCCAGTTTCATGATAATTGGAGGGAAATTGTAGTGAAACTTCTCCTTGTAAATGTTATTTAGTGTAACTCTCATAGTAACATACTAAGGATTGGTACTTAGGAATTAGTACTAAGCTAGATGAGCCAAGGCTAACTGAAAATTGTTTTTAGAAGTATGGAAAAATATTGTTATAAACTAAGAGCCATGTATGGCCTAATGTTTAGTAACTGTAAGAGGGAACAGTAAGGTCTTAAAAGTTTGTTATATTGAACGACTGATAACTCTTTGGTGGTAGCAGGTAGTTTTTACTGTTGTAGAAGGACTCTTGCCTGTCAGGACAACTGAAATGTTTGTGGAAAAGCAGGCAGTTCTTTTAAGTATATAATAAAAGGTTCTCAGATTGTATGTCTGCAAGCAAATAGCGTGCAAGTGATTACCTTTAGATAACCAATACCAGATTTCACCTACAAGTCAGATAGCTAATTGTCTAAGTGCCAGTGCATTTGCTTTCAAACTGCTTGTAACTCCAAAGTGACTGCACCTGCAAAAATCTGCAGTGGGTTCCAGCTGGAAGATGGTAGGCAGGCCGAAAGTCTAGGGTGCATATGTCTCTCTCTGCTCTGCTCCAGGAAAGGTGCAGATCATGAAAAAACAGTTACTGTAACTGTCTTGAATAATTTTGGAACCGTAAATTGTTTTTTCATGAAGTCTTTTTAAAAGTTACATGGTGCTTTTGTGATGAGATGTAGTAGATATGCAGTGTTATTCCCAGAATGTCTCAGTTCCAATGGACAAGCTGCTCAGACACTTGAGTTTGCTTAGGTCTTTTGAGCCATGTTCACAGTCTTTTCTACATATGAAGATGTGTGCCATCTGCTCGTGTTACCATTTTAGTACTCATCTCCTTTCCAAAAATAGTCCTTGTGTTAAATAATTCTGACTTTCATATGTCTTGTAGAGCACACTGCTGTTACTTTATTTCCACAGACAAATTTTAACATTTGTCATTACTTTGTTTTCCTCAAAACTTGTTAAAAGTCCCAATCGTGCTCCTGTCTTTATTGTTCATATGGAATATGATCTGGATAACTATTTTGTCATTTAGTGTGCTCTTATTATTGAGATCTGCAGTTGTTAACAAGAGGTGCACACATCTCCTAACAGGATCTTACGTAAAAACTTTGAAGATGAAAGGGGTTTTTTGAATAATAAGGGTTGCAACTAGTGAAAAGACCTGCATTATTCACCATGTTGTGGAATTGAGCCACAGTTAGTCTTATGCTGTTGTAACCTGGTCTGCTATGAACCCCCCTGACTTCAGTGGGAGTTACATTCACGTGGTCATACCTAGACTAGAATGCCTTTGGCATCTGTGATAGCCTGCATGGTTGTTGTGAGTGCGTGGTTTACAGAGTCTGATCATTGTTTTCTAGAAGATTTGATTACTCAGATTTGGGACCTCACATTTATCCATTACTTTTTCAAGTTAAAATGTTTGTCTGTGCCTCAAGCATAAGTTTTAAATGCTAAGCAAATGAACTCTATGAAAATGTCAGTGAATGGTTAACAATTGTATTGAACAATGAGTTGCCAAGATACTTTTCTCACATTTTACTTGTGGATGCTTACATATTAAGAAAAAAATTCTTTATGCTATCTTGCTTCATAAAATATACTTGTTCATAAAATAAAATCTCTGTTAATTTCGTAAATGTACCTGATACCATATGCAATAAATCCAACAAGAATGTTACTAATATGTTTTGAGACAGGCATTTATGCATAGATAATATTGGCAAAGCATAGTTTAATGTCACAGGCATGTTAGGAAGAGGGAAGAGATGTTGCTTCTGAGAAGCATTAGTAAATATTTGAAAGTAAAACATTGAGAGTTCTAAAATGTAAATCCTTTCCCTGTTGAAAGATATATCCACTTACTACAGAGTGAAAGGTTTTTAGGGTAGGTAATGTTCATATTAAAACTATCACTAAAACATTATTCATTGTATGCATATGGGCTGTCTCTATGATTAACTGGTGCTCTGAACTGTATTTAAATGTATTTGGTTTAGAAAGTATCCTGTAAGTTAAACCAGACCCAATACATTTCTAAAATAGCTCGAAAACCAGACTGATTTTCCAGAATCTCAACATTTGTCATTTTGCAAAGGGCAAACTTCTTAAGGCTGAGTATTGAGTTTGTATGTGTCTACAAAAGGAGATTGTTATTCACAAGCTGACTTACCTCTCTCTTGGCTGTTCCATGTGAATTTTTGCTTTCCCAGGTTATCTGGATTTGAGTACATAGACCACTTCTGTAAACAGAAAGTGCTGTAATTTAGCATCCATGTTTTTAAAGATTGAAAATAGTATTAATGACTATCAGCAACTTAATTGAGAAGACAGACACATTTGTATTGATGTTTAGTAGTTGGTGCCTAGCAAATGTTAACCTTGAACCAAAAAAACCCACTTGCCTAGGAGTTTACACCAAGAATCTTCATTTTTTGACCTCTCCCACAGCTGAGCCTTATAAGACCTTATATTTCAAAAACCTTTGAAATCCATGAAAAGCCTTCTGTTGATTTCAGCTGGATCAGGTCCATGTATGAACACTAGGTCCATGCAGCCTTTGTCAACAGAGTGCTGTGAGCTTGGTATCCCAACTCTGGTTGTATCCCTTTTTCAGTCTTTTAATGACCAAGAGATCACAGGACTCAAAGATGGAGAACTGGGGGTGTTGAAAGGTAAGTGGACTCTTTAAACTTGAAAGTAGAGTACTGTTCCTTTCATCTCTGATTAGAAGAAATCACACATTCAATTCCTTCCACTGAAAAGAATATTAGATATTTTCGAATTTGGCAAAAAACCCTTGTCTAAAGTTTTTATCAATTTTTTTCGTCTTGTTTTCACCACTGAGCCTCTCTAGACAGGCGAAGAGATATGACATCCAAGTTATGTACTCATATAATGCAGGGAAATAAATTTTCACCATAAAAACAACACTCTGTGACTTATACCTTTACATTGAGGACACTGCATGCTTTGCTTTGTTTTTTCCTTGGTCTGCATGCTATATTGCACCTCTCTTTAAAAAAGAAGAGACTTGTTTCAATTTTGCAAGAGTAATGACTGTCCTAGTAAGCAGCTGAGATTCGTGAGGAAGGCATGGCTCTGGAACTTGTAGCAGAAGCAAAAGAAGAGAGACAGTCTCAGGAGAAAACTGGAGACAGGTGACCTCCCACAGGCTCACAATGCTGCAGAGAGAAATTATCTAGGAGAAGAGGGCACTGTAAAATCTACTGTGTCACAATTAATTGCTATTAAGGCTGGAAACAGGAAACAGACACTGTGAGTGTAGGAAGAGTTGTTTGTAAATGCTTTTTGTGAATGTTTTTATTTCTCAGCTGCTTTGAGTTTTACTTAGTTTAAAAAGGTTACTTTTTCTTGTTTATTATTTTGTAAAAATGTTTTGAAAATACTTCTGTCTGCATTGAAAATCCTGTTATGGGTAAAACCTCCAAGAAAATTCATCACAAAGTTCTAACTAATTTGTGATCCTGCCATGTGTACCAGTGAAGGCACATAAATACTAAATTTCTTCTAGATCGGGGTGCTCAAGTGTGGAGCCTGTCCAGGTAAAGCTGCTGACTTGTGACTGGCTTCTTTTCAGCATGTTTTAATTCATTTCTTTCCTAAAAGTAACTTGTGAGTCTGGAGGCAGTTTGTGGACTGAGTGTGTCCTGGTGATGGCAGCTTGTTCCTCATTTCTTTCTTTTCCTTTAACAACGTTGATGGATTGTGAAAAAGAGGGACAAAGAAACTGGCTGCTTTGGCTTTCTGAATGATTCCTGCTCTCCAAACATTATGAACTTACTCCCTGGAGAGTTTTCAACCAGAAGTAGTTTCTGGTGATGGCTGCCTGCTGTCTTGAGTCAGTACTGTGATTTACTTACATGTGTTCTGAAATAAATAGGGATCCCAATTCTTTGGAGAAAGCTTTGAGTCTTCTTACGCATATGTCCTGTGCATTTTCAGAAGTGCTGGATTTACTGTATTGCACATATATAGTAAAGTTTGGTCCTATGATGAGACAAAGTACATGCGTTTTATTCCCATGCAGTAGAGGGAAAAAAAGTGAAGTGTCTTCCCAGGCAGTATGTTGGTACAAATATGTTATCTTTTAAGGCAGAAGTAAGACAAACTGCTGCCACTGTAATTTCTCAAGTGGTCACAACTGAAACTGCAAACCTGGATGAGGTAGTAAAGATTTTGTTTTTCCTTCCTGTGAGGGTTGCAGTCCAGCTGTCATGGACCCTATTATAAGATATTATCAGGGAAATAGGCTTGCTTCAGAGCAAATGTCTTACGACCAGAGAGTCAGAAATTGAGGTTGATGGTGAAGATTGGATGAGAATAATGTACTCATTTCATCCAGTGCAAACATATTTCAGCCTTCCATGCTATTCTTATGAGAATTTATAAGCATAAATCTGTTTTTCTTATTTTAATAATTACTCTTTAGGGAAGTTATCTTCAGATTGTTCTATGTTTTTTTAAAAAAAGAGAAGTAATCACAGTTCATGTACGTGAACATGATTTCTCATCTAATGATTTAGGCCATGAATGTAGGAACTATACATCATTTGTATTTAATTTGTAATGCTTTTTAACTGTTAATGACTGGAACATTCCAGTCAGGCCTAAGGGCATTTTTGGACCTAAACACTGTAAATTCATTTTTTAACCTTGCTTTCTGTAAGGCTTTGAGTTTTCTTCAAATTCAGTACATGGCTGAACAGTTATGTGAGGCATCAAATAGTGACAAAGGGGTGATAAGAATTTATTATTACTAGTATTACTTGTGTTACTATTATCATCGTCATTGTCTTTAAGTTTCTGTCCTAATACAGTGACTGTCTTTTTTTTTCAGAATTTGCATCACTGCATAATAATTCAACAGGGTGGCTTTTTTTGTTTTTGTTAGGGGATGGTTATAGATACTTTTGAAAACAATGAAAGCACTTTAGTGTTAACCACACTAGACAATAATGAATCACACCATTACCTGCCCCCATTTTTCTTAGTCACAAAGAGTATATAATATGTTGACATTTGATTTGTATCTAGCAATTTTGGGAAGAGAACTGGAACTAAGAGAGCTTGAGGATTTCTTCTGTTTTGAGATTTTTTTCTATGCAGCTGTGAACTGAGAGTTTATGAATTACCCAAGCATTGGTCAGTCTGCATCTGCAGTTGGTGAAAGGAACATTTGGGATTAGACAAACTGACACAAAAAGGTAAAAATAGTGCAATTAATGAAGTGTGTGTCACTTTATATAGTACTTAGTGGCAGCTATGGGACACATTTGTCAGAATAAATAAGGAAAGAAGATGTAGATTTTTGCAGCCAACAGCTTATTGTTGAATTTGTTCTTTGAGTTGAAAAATTGAATAAACAATGGAAAAGACAGTAGGCTTTTGGTTTCTATCCACTAGATTCTCATGACCAAGTGGAGTGGGGATACATGCAATGCTGCACATGCAGCATATTAATTTGTCTTGTAAAAGATTTGGTTTATTTGTAGAGTCACACATGTAGGCGTTTGAGTGTGGACAGCAGAAAAGCTGTAATTACAGTGGCAAAAAATGTGCAATAACAAACAGTAATTATTTCAAGACTCCTTCCAGTATTCAAAACTGTCCTTAAGTAGAAAAAAACAGTAGCAATGTGGACTAAACTTGAAAGTTACTCCTAACCTGAGCCATTTTCCAAACTGTAGAAAGGAATGAACCTTTAGAGTTGCCTAAAGAATATACTGACTTTGTTCTGGAGTAGAAAACATGACTCGGGTAGTTTTAAATAAGACTAAAGAGCTTTACATATTAATGTAGTGTAATCTCTTGTTTTCTTTAGCTGGAGATCTTTCAGACTTCTGACTGATACTTATTGAGTCTTCCATTAATGTAATTAATAGTTTGACAAGATTTTTCGGGAGCTTTCATTGCTGGCCTGAGTATTATATCTCTATAGTTTATAGTAATGTATCCAGTGGTTTAAATGGAAATAAGCTTAGGCCAGTGAAAATATACTGGAATTGTCTGTTCAGAGTTTATAGGTAAACCCAAGAAAATTCCCTGTATGCTGCTTAAAGACAATTAATTTGAATTTGTTAAATACCATCTTACTGTGTCATGACATCTTCCTTTACAGTTGAGTGGCAGCAAATGATACTATGCCATTAGGATGAAGTAAAACTGAATTGCCAGTTATTTGTCAGATGTGAAGCACCTTGACTTGAAATTAAGATATTTTTAGAAGATATTATTTCAGCTGTTAAGGGAAGGTAGAAGCAATTTTTTATGTAATCAGAGCTAAATACCACTAAAGACAATAAACAAATATTTTTTTTAAAAAAATGGAATATTGCCCAATTACTGATTGTAGCTTCCTATATCCAGGGACCCTCAGGGATTCCAAGGCATCCCTGTTTCATCAACAAACATGGCATATCCTCTTAATAACAGGAGCAGATGTCAAATTTTGATGCCCTTAAGATACTTACTCATACCTTGTAGATCCATCTGTTATAGATAAAGCCTCAGACAAATTGTTCTCACCCATGAACTTCCTACTGAGAAAGCAAATTGAGCAGAGCTTCCCAGACCAATGAAAAAGAAACTTGAATATTATCAATATACTTGTAGTACCACAACCCCCTTCACTGTGTTTCTTAATTGCTTTATACAGGTGAGAAGGCTAGTAAAATGGAAGGAAACATGATTTAGATGGAATTCCTGGAGCATATCACCATTATGTTACACTTTTCAAAGATGTAACAACTAAAATATTCGTCAATTCTGCAAAAAAAATTATTTGAGAAAGGAAAAAACATTAGTATAGAATGTCTGCTGATAGTACAAGTTACTGACAACTGGCATTAACCACAGTTATCCACATTTTATCAGCTTAAGGATATATATTATTATGTTTTTCTTTTGTTGCTGTTGATTTAGGTTAAAGATATAAAAACAAATGCTATACTTCAGAACCCATGTGATCCTTGTAGTGGAAATCTGTGAAATTTCATATCCAATCATTTACATTACCTGGAGGCTTTAAAATTCTGTGGCTTGGGTGGAGACATAAGCTGAGCTTTAACATCTGTCGTATTACAAGCCTTTCCATAACTTCAGTGCAAATTAGCCAGATTGAAGTTTTAACTCCTTTACCTGATGCCTGAAAGGTCTGAAACATGATGGACCTGTCAGCACATGATTGCTCTGCATAACAGCTATATCTCTGGAAACCAGATGTGTTAATGACAAATGCTTCAGTCCTGCCTTGAGGAGAGATTTATTTTCTTATTATGGTATGTCTTCATTATCTAGTTATCAGTCTGTATTCTAAAAACCTGGTGTATGAAGTGCTTTTATGTTTGTGGGAAATTTTATGTCAATGTGATGAGGCAACGTAAATCTTTCATTGAAGATTGTCACTGTAGAAAGATACAGTTAATATCTTTGTAGCTTGAGTTGTAGGAGTAGTTTTAGTGTATCTGCCTCAATAGAATTTAATGTTGATTTATTCTCTCTCTCAGTTGTCCTTTCACAGTCTTAGGTTGGTTGCAAGGTGGTCTAGAAGACTGGACTGCAGCAATAGTCACACGTAATAAACATTTCTTGTGGCGAATTGTAAAAAGCTGCTAAGAAAATGGGAAGATTCTACTGTAATGTGCCTTAGAAAGGCAGTTCTTTCAGGAGCGTGCTGTCAGCATTGAAGGGCCAGTGGATCCCAGCTAGCTAGATTAGCAGGGATGTCCAATTTCAAGTGGAAAGGGACTCACCCACCCTTCTATGTGCTCCTTCACTTGATGCCTGCTTTTCATCCATTGTCGACACAATGTCATTGCAACATCTGCTGTTGCAGGAGCTATTACCGTTCCTTCAATAGGATAGGAGTAAAAATGTGGTCTGCAGACAAACATGAACAGCATTTACAGGTCTGGGAACTGTGGAAAGAGAACAGCACTGAGCTGGCCTGGAGAAGGGCATCATAACTTCCTCTTGTTACATTGATACAATTAGGAGGAGGAGATTCATAAATTGATGTGATAGGTGGTATCTGAGCAGTATGCAGCTGGCATTCACTAGTCCTAATGTGGCAGTCCTGTGTATTGGCTTTCTGCAGAAGTGACAGCTGGGTTGGGAAGGAAGAGGCCAAGGACCAAAACAAGAGGAGCAATGGAGAGAGAGGAGTGTTAACTTGCATGATGTGATTTCTTGCTGAGTTGTGCTTTAGAGATGAAAGAATAAAGTTGTGGGCTTAGAAAATTGTGCCCATTCCATCTTGTCTGTCTCTCTGAAATGCCTACAATGGAGACAGATGTATGGAAAGACTAATAATTAAAATATGTCTGGGAAATAAGACTTCTTTCTGAAATGCTGCTTAACTGTTGTGGTGAAAGACTTTTTTGTGAGGCTGACATAACCTTCTTTGAAATAGTGCTTTCTGAGTGTATGTTAACAATATTGTGTTGGTTTTTGTTCAGATTGCAGATAGGCTGTTCTGTTTGAGTCCAAGGGTCATTTTTATTTGGAAAGTTCTTTAATTCCTGAATGGCCACAGAACCATTTTGCAAATGTTCCTAGGAAATCCCATACCTGGTGAGTTACTTCACTGACTGAGCCAGGTCTTCTGTGGAAAATGGAAAAAAAAATCCTCAAAGACTGTTTACTCAACTGTTGGAAGTGCAAGAACTATGTCAATTTTTACACTTGTTACTTTTGAGAACTTTGCTCGGCATTTGAATAATTCCTCCAAAACATGATTTTGATATAGAAAACTTAATAAATATTAATGGATTTGTGGAACTACCAATGAATAATCGTAGTCAAATTTTAGACTGCGTATTTAATCTCTAGGATCATTACTTTTGCAGCATTTTTATTGCTGAGATTCTACTTTACTACATACTTAAAAAATATTAAAAGAACTTTGGATAGTGAAACATAGTATTCATAATGGCAATGATGTTTATTGATCTTGTTGCCATGCACAGATCAAAGAGGAGAAATTTTAGTAATACATCAAGTCAATTGGAATATGGAGGTATTTGTCACAAATATTTTCTGTTGAGAAAGGTGCTACATGGAATTTATTAATTTTTTTTTCTTTGAAAGGGAAATGAAAGTAAGTGTATCCATCAGCTTGCAGTGCATATGGCTGCTACTATAGATTGAAATATTTAGTACCTTGTAAACTAGTGGCACATGCTAAAGAGAAAGGAAATGCATTCCTGAAATTTATCACGTAAATTTCGTACAATTATATTGGAAATAAGTAGTACATTAAGCACAAGAGTGTGAGCATAAAATTTGATGGTGCCTGATACTGAGTCATAGTAACCTGGGTGCTGATGAGCTGCTAAGTTTTAAGGACAGGTCTGTATACATACTCTTGCCAAAGACACAAGTGTGGTGTATAGTGGTGTTCCTCTCATACATACTAGACCAGAACAGGAGAAAGTACAGTAAAACATCACATGGCCACTATATAGTACAATGCATTTAGCAGTTTTGTAATCAGGAGTTACTCTTTGACAATAAAACCTGCATGGAATATCTGAATATCCCACGTTTATGTAGTTTATGGCTGGACTATTTATAATGGACATTTTAGATGATCTAAAAAGTGTGTTTGTTTGTTGTTTTTTTTTGTTTGTTTTTGCAGTTAGTTTCTTAATGATGTGAAACAGCAGAACCCTAAGGATTTTGCAAGTGCAGAAAGGACTGCTACCCTGAACAACCCTGAAACAGTGTGGCTTTTGTGGGAAAATCTAGTCTAGTAGGAATCACTGAATTATTACTCTTGGGTGTTTGAGGGGTGTTAGGGGTGTCTGAGGTGTGTCTATACATTAGTGTTATGATATGGATCAGAGTTTCCTTTTGGAGTGAGTCTCTTTTGTTTCACGTTATAGACCAGTCTGAAAGTTCACTTTAGATTTCTTCTGGATTAACATATCTGAGAGAGATGATACAGGGGGACCTAATGTGCCTTAGGTACTAATGGGCATTTTGTCCATGGACCAGACTAGAACTCATTAAACAAAAAGGGAAAGGGGAAGTTGTAATATGTGTCATTCAGACATCAAGTCCATCAACACCAGGTTTTTTTCTCAACAGTTATGTTTCTGTGGTTCACATGACTTCCTGCTGTGGAGATGCTCTGGAGTGTTTTGTTTGTAGTGCAGGCAAATGAAGCCTGTGGTGAATGTGTCACATCACTTGCTATTGGGAGTGACCCAACTAACCAATAATCTTATAATTATATGGAATAGTAATGCCAACAGTAATTTTCAGTTATGGAGTCAAATCATCATTAAATGCAGCATGCACGCATTTCTGAAATGTTGAATATTACTGTATTTTGTAAACCAGTTGTGTTTTTTTCAAATATGTTAAAGTAGATTGTATATGTTACATTTATATTGTATTTTGCATAAGTAAGCATTACATTATTAGAATGCATTTTATTCTTTCTGGTGTTAATTTCCCAATGGGCTACACTTCTGTCACATCCTTGAGCTGTTGGCATATACTTTTATTTATGCTTTTATTGCCTCGTTCATTCATATGTATAGCAAACCCATTTTATGACATGACAGAAAAGGCATTACCATTTTGGAAGTGTGGGAATTTTGAAACAGAGCATACAAACAAATAGTTGACAAGCTATCTTTTGCTTTGCATATTAATGCCATTAGATTAGTTTCTGTTCTCTTCAACTGGATTGCTTAATCCTAAGAAATGTATGCAGAATTTGGCCCAAATATACCTTAATGTGAGAGTCAATATATAATTTTAATATCTTCAAGTTAGTATCAGTGTATTTAATTCCTCCTGTTGCACAGTGAAGTGAAGTTTATTTCATCTGGATTCTTTCACAGATTGGTGAGAACTCCTGCTAAGTAGAATAAGACCTTAGTTTAGATCAATCTTAGAAGTGGTAAGAGTGAAGTCTGTGAAACCACAAGAAGGCAGTCATAACTCACAAGTGTGGTGGAGACACAAGGATTCCTGTGGCTCATTTGTTTTTACAGCTTGTGTTTATCTAGTAGGTTTTCTATGCATTTGAGAAGACAGTGTTGTAAAAAGAGAAAAGGTGTGATAAAGGCCTTTGGGTTTTGATGACTGTCTTTCTAGGAACATACTAATGCTGAGAGACAGAGAACAAATACTGTTGTGTCTCATGATTTAGGTAGTGGTTGCTGATTTTACTTAATTTTTTTTTAATTACTCTGATCTTAATTTTTTTTTCTGTTTGTATTTTTGGTGCGTGTGAAATTGTGGCTTTAAATATTTCAGTCTGTAATAGCAAGGAAAGTTGAAGATGACTTTGCCGGGACTTTTTAGAAAATATCAATGCAAGGTTTGGGTCAATATAGCTCTATTTGTAGCCATTCATCTTCAGGACAACTCACCATATCATTGTGATAGAACTTAGCACATTACAGGTGATGGCAATGTTAGCAGAAATCCAAAACAAAACCTGAATAAGACTGTCTTAAATTTCTGGTGTTAAATCCAAATGTTTAAAATTAGGTGGTAGTGTGAGTCATGACAATACCCATGATAATTTGATTTTGGTTTATATTTACAAACTGCAGTTATGTCACCAGAATGAATTGTTAGGCTTATTAGTTTTATAACTATTTCTTACATTCAGTCACCTCTTAATTACTTCGGGTTAACCAGTAACTAGCATTGACTTTTCTACAGTTTAAACATCTGGTATAGAAATGGCTTCCTCTAAGGGGGATGTACATTTGATTTGGCTGTGAGGAATCACAGTGGCTAGTTACAGTAACAGAAGAGCTTTAGGTCTTTGTTCTAAAATGTGTTCTTGCCTTCAGCTTCCTTTTCAGAATACTGTTGCTCAGGTGTTTTTTTTATTAAGGACTTGTATGTAGTTATAAGATGGCAGAGGAAATATATACACATAGTTAAACTTAATGCGGTATTTCTACATGCTTTTATATAACAGAGTCATACAGTTATCTGATAGTAATATATTAAACTGTGTGACTAATATGTGCTCAGTACTGTTTGTTTTCCTACCTTTTCTCACACTGGAGTCCTATGCCGTGATTTTTTAATTTTATTTCTGTAGGTTCTATATGTTTTATTGCTGGTGCTGGTCAGCATCAGCCTGAATAGGAGTCAACAGGGTGCTTGGGAAGCCAAGAGGGCAAATCACAACCTGGGGTGCATCAAGCACAGCATCACCAGCTGATCAAAATAGATGATTATTCCACTGTATTCAGCATTGCTGTGGCCTCACCTGAAATGCTGTGTACAGTTCTGAGCTCCACAATTTAGGAAACATATGAAAATCCTTGAATGCATCCAGAGGAGGGCAACAAAGCTGGTGAAAGGGCTAGAAGGCATGTCCTGTGAGGAACATCTAAGGATTTTAGGCTTGTCTGTTTTGGACAGAAGGAGATTGACGAGGGACTTCATTGCACTGTACCTGAGAAGAAGAAGAAGTGGAAAGGGTGGTGCTCATCTCTAGTGACAGGGCAGATGGGAATGACTCAAAGGTACACAATAGCATTCATTTTATGATTTGTTGATGTTTGCTTTATTCCGCTTAGTTCCTTATTAGAACCATTGTAAGTCAACAGAAATCTGTTACTAAGGAATTATTTCCTTAAAATGTAATTTATGATGAAATATGACACTATAAAAAGGACAAAATGTACTCATTTCAGTTGTTTGTATTTCCTGCATTTCTTCCCTGAATGGAAGCCAAGGAAGTAGGGTATTACTGGTAAGCTGTTGTGTTTTATGGCATTCTGGTTGTGTATATGCAAAAGGATATCTAAATATGAGAGCTCAGGGGAGGTGGTACTGTGATTCCCCTGCCCATACATTTACTATAAGTTTGTGTTTAGCTTCAAGAGAAAGGCTTTGAGAAATAAATTTTTCTTTGGCATTTCCTGTCCTCTGGGTTTGATATCTCTCCCCACTAAGTGTACAGACTTTTCTGAAGTTCATTCTTGGGTGTATACTTTGGTAAACTGGAAGGCCTAGTTTGAATTTGTTAATTCTGTTTTGCATCTTAATTCCACACCTCTGAGTTGGGATTGAGCTCACACAGCACTGCCATAGATAAGTCTATATATTAATTTATGTAATAGCGAACATGCAGTCAGGAAATACATGTCAAGCACAATGTAAATTATATTTCAGTGCTACTTTTTATTTCATGCTGTCGAGATTTTTGGAAGATTAAGGAAAATGTATGTTGGGAGCCTGTCTCTCTAGATTTATCACTGCAGCAGTTATTGATTTGTCTACTCAGATGTTCTTTTTCACTTCAGTGAGTATTGTTAGTTGAAGGGTTTATTTCTGTGCTTTCTCGTCATTTTGAAAGGATCGTTGAGGTCGTCAGGAGCAGCCAGTGCTGCGAGACAGTGGTTTCACACAAATGTGTATTGAAAACTGGGTAGGGGAGAAGAGACTTCCAAAACTGATAATAGGTATACAGGTACTGTCATAGCAGATTAAGTGCCTAGTTCATTTTTGCAGCTCATCTCTGGCATTTCAAAAGAAGGGCTGTATTTCCTAATGTAATTATGGACAGAGATGCAAATGAAATTTTATTTTTTTTGCCATTGCTCCAATTAAAGACCAGTTTTTACTTGCTTATGAAGGTTATTAGTTTTTTCCCCTGGGGCATACTGTAGATAGAAGAAGACTGATTTTTCTTGCTTCTCTACATGTATCTTTTCCTTTCAAGGGATGCTGCGCAGCTGTTCTTTTTCTCAGGGTATAAGAGGGCACAGAACAAGTACATATATGGTTTACTGGAAGAAAGCTAGTGTGCACATATACTTGCTGAAATGAAGCCTAATAAGACTGATTAGAGATGCCAGTTTAACAGTGTTATTGAAAATACATGTGCCATGTATTTTCTTCAAGTATTTGAATGGTAAGTCTTGTAATATTTGTCTGTTGTTTTGTTTTAGGCTTTGTTTTGGTAAGCTCTTGTCCTTATACAGGTTCAAACTGTCCTGGTCTTTAAAGGTCTGCTTCTAGAAGTTTATCTACAGTTTCCTTCTTGGCAGACTGAAAGTGTGCAGGGCTCAGGTGGTGAGCCGAGTTCCTCTACTCCATCTACTATATGCTGTTGTAGACTGCTTAAGTCTCATCTACCTGACATCTTTCATATGATGTGTCAGGGCTGGATACTTGGAGTTTGTCCTGTTGAGTGCAGCTTGTTCCCTTCAGTATGCAGATTAAGATATTTCAAGGTTGCCCTCAAGGTGCGCTGGTGCAAGGCTTAGAGATGAATAGAAACTATTTTATTTAACTCTTCCTTGAGGACATTTCTCTACTACAGAGTTAAGTCACCACTAAAGACTAAGTCAAAACTCTCATTGGCATAAATTAAGTCAGGCTTGGGTTTGAAGTAAAAGAGATATGATGGAACTGAGGATGGAATCTGGGAAGATGTAAAATGCTATAGATAATGCAAAAATTACTGATAGTTTGAAATTATAGTTTCAGCCAGGTACACTAACAGGAACAGTAATCACAGCTGGATTTTTGTGATTAACCATTTGCTAAGATGCAGAGTGGAGGAGAGCCCTCATGTAGCATTTATGCTTCCTCCGATACCCTGTGCTTCAAAGGAAACCTGTAGAATTTACTTTTTCTTCTTATGCAATGAAAGATCATTCACACCATGTTAGTTTGTGTGAAGGTGAAGTTGCTAAACAATACTTTTACTTTTTGATAAACTTTTTAACTCAAGTGCTAATAGTTTTCAGTAGAGAAATGCAAATGGTTGTAGACATTGAAATTATCAAATCAGGGAGTCACACACCTGGACATTTATGGCTTTATTGTCTCAAGTAACAGACACAATTTAAAAACAGAGGTGCATTTTTTAGGTCAGTGGAAAGTAGCAGTGTAACTGAAACAAAGTGAGCTGCTACTAATCTGTTATTGCAATCAGCTCCCTCTGTCACATTTTACATGCAGAAGAAAGGGAGGATAAATTGAAAGTAACACATAAAGTATTTTTTTAACATTACTGCTGGCTAGATTGGTAAATGGAAATAATAAATCCTCATACAGCATTGAAGGTAATACTGAAGAATTCCCACTAGCATATGTTATTTACAGCAGTTCTAAAGTTTTATTACTTCTATTTATGTCTCTCTTTTCAAAGGGTTTTTGACCTGACATGATGCTCATACTTAGCTAATGTTATGCTAGAAAATTTCAGTTTTCGCTGAATTCTACAATAATGACAGATAAAAGTGGTATTATAAAATCATGTAGTGATTGCATCGTAAACTTCTGGAAGAAAAAATAAATTTTCATGAAATATTGAAATTAAATTATTTGAACTGCTTTTTAAAAATTGTTTCTAAATAAGCTTAGAAGTGGAAAGAAATGAATATACCTTTATATTTATCATCCTCAGAGCTCTTTAGATAATACAAGAATAGATATTTTTAACATCACAGCTAATATGAAAAAAATGGCTTATATAAAAGTTCCTGAAATTCAGATTAGAAGTTGTGGTGAAAGACAAACCATTCTGTGAATCTATGACTATGGAGATTGTTGAAGTTGCACATTCACAGAATGATTGAAGTTGGAAGGAATCTTTGAAGGTCATCTGCTCCACCCCTCCATGCCCTGGGATCCTTCACGAGGTAATGTTGGTTGCTGAACAATTCCAATGATGAGGCATCCATCACTTCTCTAGGCAACCTATTTCAGTATCTCAGCAGCCTTACTATAAAAAGTTTCTTCCCTAGATTCAGTGTAGATCTACTCTTTCTCAGTTTAAAACTGTTGTCACTTGTTCTGTCACTACAGACCTTGGTAAAAAGTCTCACTATCTTCCTTATAAGCCCCTTTTATATATTGAAAGGCTGCAGTAAGGTGTCCATGGAGAGTTCTCTTCTCCAGGGTGAATAAGCCCAACTATCTCAGCCTTTATTGAGAGGTGATCTGGTCTCCAGATCACATTCATGGCCCTCCTCTGGACCCACTCCAACAGGTCCTTGACCTTCTTGTCCTGGGGACTCCAGAACTGAATGCAATTCTCCATGTGGGGCTCGTGAGAACAGATTAGAGGGGTCAATCCCTTCCCTTGACCTGCTGGCAACATCTTGGGAGCTTTTGTGAATGTACGACTGCATGTATGAAGACATGCACAAACATGATCTATTGAAAGGTTCACAAAGAGAGATCCACCTTCAAAGCATAGGCTTCATAGCTCTGGTAGCAAGTCAAACTTACAAGCTTTGCTGAGGTTAGAACATAGTGCTGCAGTTTCAGGAAACTGTTCTAGTTGTCTTGGTTGCAATGATTCTAATGTATCTGTTTCTCCTTCTGAATTGTATGTCGAGAGAATAATTTTGACTTCATCTGTTTGAGTTTTATATATAAAAATTTATGTATTGTCATTAAGAGCCAGCTGGCAACTAAGCTTGACATTCAATTGCCCCCCTGGTGGGATGGGAGGGAGAATCGGAAGAGTAAAAGTGAGAAAACTCATGGGTTGACATAAAAAGAGTTTAATAGGTAAAGCAAAAGCCATGCACACAAGCAAAGCAAGAAATTATTTCACTGCTTCCCATGGGGAGGCAGATGTTCATCCATCCCCAGGAAACCTGGGCTTCGTTATGCAATGGCGACTTGGGAAGACAAACACCATCACTCCAATTAGCCCCCCAGCATTATATGTTAAGCGTGATGCCATAAGGTATGGAATATCACTTTGCTCAGTTGGGATGAGCTGTTCCAGCTGTGTCTTCTCACAGTGTCTTGTGCACCTCCAGCCTGCTCACTGGTGGGATAAGGAGCAGAAAAGACCTTGGTGCTGTGTATGTATGCTCCACTCAGCAGTAAACAAAAACATCCCCTGTTTATCAACACTGTTTCCAGGATAAATCCAAAGCATAGCCTATACTAGCTACTTTGAATAAATTTAACTATATTTCAGTTGAAACCAACACATACAGATACTATACCATTATTTTCACCACCCCTTGTTAAATTAAAAAAAAAAAAGAGGGAGAAGGGTATAGTGCTGCTGTTAGTATTCTGGCCTACCTGATTCCCCCTCCTTGGAAACTCATTTCTCTATCAACAAATGAGATAGTCAGTGCCAATGGTCAGTGCCAATGGTGAAGGTATACTATGATCACATTAATTCATCCCTGTGGGAGTATCTTGCCTAATTCATATGAAAGGATGTCCTATTACCATCAGACTCATAACTCTAGTCAGATTCTGAACAACACATTTACCAGAATCTTCATCCATTCTGTTCCAGAGTATGAACTTATGGAAGAAATGTATATATATGAGGTCCTAAGTACATGAACGTACACTCTGTGTTGCAGAGTTTGTAGTCTATTTCACATGGTCAGTCCACAGAGTCACTCAAGTCTTCCTGATGTTGTTTCAATCTTCCTCTATACAGAAAGTGAATCATTATTTTATCTCATCTCAACACCACAAACATACACTTCTCTTTCTGAGCTGTGTTTTCCTTTAAAAGGAAATATTGTTTCCAAAATTGACCCTTCAGAAGTTCCTCTACGAGAACAGCAAGTTGTTGTTTTTCCTCATGCCAGTTTCATGTTTGTCTTTCTGTTCTCATCATGTTTCTATTACTTAAGCTTAAATTATTATTTTGCATGTTATACTGTATTGGTTGTTTTACTGCAGTCAAGATAAATGAGAGCTATAGTGTTTCCTTATCTGGGAAATGCACTTTATTATCAAAAATATAAAATAAAACTGGCACAGGTGACTTCGGTAAACTCATGTTACATTTAATTGAATTTTCCATTTACTTTAAGGTTGTTCATTATCTTGCCTTGATAATTTATTGTAAGTATTGTGCAATATTGAAATGTGAAGATTGGCCTTTCTGTTCATGAATCACTACTGATCTGTATAAATTTCTTAAATGTGTTATCTTTTGTCTACTTCTTAGCAATTCTAGACAGTAAGTGGTTACAAAGATGGACTAAAAGATGACTTTGGTCAGTTTTTCACCAGATTTGCCTGGTGAAATACATTCCTAACATTTTTCTTGTCACTTTACACTTGCTTAAGGGTTTAGTCCGCACAAGGGAGTAGGAGTCAGCATTGATACTTGTGTTGTGTCACAACATCATTATCTAGGCAGACCTGGATGGTGTTTCCTGTTTAAACATGTTAGGGTGAACATATGTAGTTTGAAAGAAATATCAGTATTTATGTACTTTTCCTTTGTCTTTCAGAACAATGGGTCACTTGCTTGGTGCCAGAATCATAAACAATGTTCAAAGGTAAGTCCTATTTTTTCCCCTCTCATTGAAGTTACTTAGCTACTTTCAATCTCCTCTGTAGAGGAGGTGCTTTTCTTCTTACCCTGTTTTCAGAAGCATTTGTTTATATTCTATTTTTGAACCTCAACCTGTAATAAAATACCAAAAATTAAAACCAAGTGATTTACTTTTTCAATACAAAGAAATCAAATTTGAGGATATATATCAAGCATAGTTAAACTAACATAATTCTGTGGTTATAACAAAGTTTACACTGGCTAAAACCTGGTTTATACTTTGTGTTTCTTCAGTATTTTTGGTCAGAAGAGGGTAAAACTGTCAGCAACTTCAATATCTTCCTTCAACAGCACCAAGCTATGTCAACATTCAAATTTCATTCAGTTTGGGTATTTAATTTTTAAGCTTGACTCTGAATTTCTTTGAAAATCTTGATACAAATCCCAATGGCTCTACTGATGTGCTGTCCTCTTCTAGGACTTCAACCCTGAAATCCTAAAGGGGAGGTGAGCTAAACGGTCAACGGGTTCTCTTGTGCAAAAGTCTCTCTGTTGTTCCTGGACAGAAGCAGCAATGATTTGGGAGCTTTGGGGGTCAAGGGGAATTACACATTTTGGTGCTGACTGTTCATAAAAATCATGGAAGTTGCATCTATTGTAAATTTGCCTGAAAATTTCAGGGCAGTATTTTTGTCTAAACATCCTGAAAATGTATTTCTACAACAATGTAGGCTTTTTAACTTCAATAATTATTCTTTATTCATGAAGGTTGTACTGAAAAATGGATTAAATCTATGTAGCGTTGTTCTATATTGTTTTAATCATGTATCTATGTGAATGCTGATGCTAACCCTCGACTTTAACATGACAATTTCTTCTGTACATTTAAGGAGTAAGATTACTGGTTCACTGCTCTAGCTTCAACTGAAATAAATGGAATTGGAAATGGGACAATTTTTTATTGACTGTTACATCACAGGTAAATGAAACAAAGTTTATTGTTTTTGTCAGTAGTAAAATCCAGGGTATAACACTGCCAGTATAAGAATAGAATGGAACATTTCGTATTAGCTGCACCTCACTGCTAAGGCTTGAACTTTTGCAATGAAATATTATCACTCCTAAAAACCCCAAACAGAGGTGCAGAGATGATAACCAAATTGCATCTGAAGGAAAGCACAGGGACCTTGTACCACAGTGATCCTGGTAATAGTTTTTTTTTTTTCTGTTTAGCTATGAAGGCTACTGCGATAAGTAATCTGAAAGGTTTTCCAATGGTTTCTGTCAACAAAGAAGGAATCATACAAGAAAAATAGTCTAGCTTTTAAATTAGGGCAGATTTTATGGGAATATCTCTTTTGAATGGCTCAAAAGTTTATTGAATCCACAGAAGGTGTATATAAACTGTTATGAATTAAAGTTAACTTTAAGATTTTATTAGTCTCTTGAAATCAGCGTAAGAATGCTCAAATTAATATTTTGTTGTATTACAAGGCAAAATGTTAGTTGGAATTTTAAATTGCTTAACTGACACTTTAGTCATGTTACCCTTCTGGTTTTCGTTCCTTCTTAGGAAGTTAATATGTTTTCCTAAGAAAGCAGCTTTGACATATTTAGAAAATAAATAACTGTAAAGTTGCTCAAATTGTTAGCAGAGCTAAACATAAGCAGAATGTTCTCTTCTCAGGATGGCTTTGGTTTTCTGTGCAATGCAAAGTCAAACAATTCTATTATCTAACTGAAACTTTTGAAGTGGTGCAGGGAATTGAATTAACCTTTTAAAAATGTAAGTTATTTTCACTGCTTCTCGGCACCTTGGTGGAGGAGTTTTATATGAGTGTGGCAGGTAGTGGAGGATCCCACAAGGAATGGTTTGCTGCTTGACCTTATACTAACTAACATGGCATGTCTTGTTGGAGGTGTAAAGGTGGGGGGCAACTTTAGCTGCAGTGACCATGAGATTGTGCAATTCAGCACTGGGTAAGAAGGAAGTGGGGCAGTAAGTCAGATTGTAACCATGGATTTCAGGAGAGCTAACTTTAGCCACTCTACGGGGCTTCTCGAAAGAATCCTATGGGAACACATCCTGTACGATAGAGGAGTCCAGGAGACCTGGTTGATATTAAAGGATCATTTGCTCAAGGCTCAAGAACAATGCATTCCAATGAGCAAGAAATTGAGCAAGGTGGGCAGGAGATGTGTGTGGAGAAATAAAGAACTCGTGTCATTACTAGAGCATAAGCAGGAAGTTTACAGGAGATAGAAGCAGGATCGGGGCACTTGGAATGAAAATAGCAAGGTTGTCAGAGTACGGAGAAATGAGGCAAGGAAGGCCAAGGCCCACTTGGAATTAATAGAGTGGGTACCATGGTAACAGAGGACATGGAGAAGGCAGAGTTACTGAATATCTTTTTTACATCAGTCTTTACTAACAAGATCAGCCATGAGGAGTCGCTGACCCAGGAGACCAGGGTAAAGGAATGTTGAAAGGAAGACTTTCCCTTGGTCATGGAGAATTGGCTTAGGGATCACCCTGACATCCACAAGTCCATGGGCTCTGACTGGATGCATCCATAAGTGCTGAGAGAGCTGGCAAACATCATAGCTAGGCCAGTCACAATCATCTTTGGAAGGTTACTCAGGGGATCAAGAGAGATGTGTGAGGACTGTAATTAAAAAAGTGTCACCCCAGTCTTCAAAAGATAGAAGAAGGAGGACCCAGGGAACTCATCTCAATCCCTGGAAAGGTGGTGGAGAACCTCACTCTGGAGGCCATCTCTATCTACATGGGTGACAAGAGAGCAATAAGGAGTAGTCAGCATGGATTCAATAAGAAGAAATCATACTTGAACAACGTGATTGCCTTCTGTAATGAAAGAACTACCTGGATGGAGGAGGGAAAAGCAGTGGAAATTGTCTACTTAAACTTCAGCAAGGCTTTTGACACAATCTCTCCCAATATCCCTATAGGCAAACTGGGGAAGTCTGGACTGGATGGGTGGACAGAGAGGTGAACTGAGACCAGGCTGAATAGCAGAACCCAGAGGATCATTATTAGTGGCACAATGTCTAGTTGCAGGCCTGTAACTTCTGGTGTCCCCCAAGGTTCAATATTGTTTAACTTATTCATCAGTGAGTTGGATGAAGGAGCAGATGCCTCCTCAGCAAGTTTGCTGATGACACAAAGCTGGGAGAAGTGGCCAATACCCCAGAGAGCTGTGCAGCCCGTCAGGCAAGCCTCAACAGACTGGAGAGATGGACAAAGAACTGTCTGAAATTCAGTAAAGGCAAATGCAAGGGAAAAATAATGCCCTGCACCAGCACAAGCTGGGAGTGACCTGCTGGAAAGCAGCTCTGCAAGGAGGGACCTGGGGGTTATGGTGGACAACAAGCTGTCCATGAGCCAACTCTGTATCCTTGGGTCCAAGAAGGCCATTAGTATCTTTGGCTGCATTAGGAAATGCATTGCCAGCAGGTCAGGGGAGGTGATCCTGTCCATCTACTCGTCCCTACTGAGGCTGCATCTGGAGTGCTTTGTCCAGTTCTGGGCTCCTCAGGACACAAGAGATGTGGAGCTCCTGGTGCGGGTCCAGCAGAGGGCAATGAGGATGACTGAGGGACTGGAGCATCTCTCTTCTGAGAAAAGGCTAAGGGAGCTGGGATTGTTCAGCCTTAGAAAGACAACTGAGGGGGAACTTTTCAGTGTATCTGAAGGAGGGTGTCAAGAGGACGTAGCCAAGCTCTTCTCAGTGATGCCAAGCAATAGGACAAGAGGCAATGGGCAGAAACTGGGCACAGGAAGTTCCACCTGAACATGTGGAAGAAATTCTTTGCTCCACGGGTGACTGTGCACTGGAACAGATTGTCCAGAGAAGTTGTGGAGTCCTCTTGACTGGAGATATTCAAGAACCATCTGGATGCAATTCTGTGCATTGTGCTCTAGGATGACTGTACTTGAGCAAGGAGGTTGGACCAAATGACTCACAGTGGTCCTTTCCAAGCTTACCTGTTCAGTGATTCTGCTAAATATTTCAGATGATATTTTTTTCTGAAGGATTCTCCCAGTATCTACCTTTGTCTTGTGGCTGTGGTGTTTAGTGACAGTACTTTTTGTGGTGATTTTTGGTAAACTGCAAATGACAGCCAGCATCCAACTACTTTGTTAGCAGGGAGACCGTGAAGCACAGAAGCACCTTTGTTTGCACACGTATTTACATCTGATACACAATGGAGAAGTTTTATTTGGAAGTTGCATCAATGTATCAGACAGTAGCTGATACAGCAATAAAAGATGATGCAGCAGTTTAGTAACTTTTCTATTATCTTATGCCTTCATAGAACAGTTTATTTGATGGAAAAGGTACATTGTGATCCGTATTATTACTTGTAACATAACCAGTCCCAAATTTATTTTAGAAACATTTTTTTTTATTCCAAGCACAGATGGTAGCCGGTAAAAGTAGAAGTCCTGACTGGAAAATGAAGCTATGAAGAGGAAAAAGTCATGACAGAGCATCCAATACAGGGCTTTTGCATGTGTTTTCTCCTCACTAAGCCTTTGACGTCTATTTTGGCTTCATTTTGCCGAGACCTGAACTGAGAAATAACGCAGTTCTGAAGTCTCTCTCTGTTATACTCTGAGACTAAGATCAGTCTGGCATAAAATTTTGTAGAAATTTTGTGGCTACTCTTTTGCATGTAGAGTAATTGGGAAAAATACCTTAATACCAGCATAGAATGAGAATTTTTTTTTTTTGGTTATGGAAGTCTGTGGCCTTTATATTTAAGAATACTTCTGAGGTTGAAGATAGCTCCTGATAAACAATTGTTTGAGTTTGTTTGCTCATTCACGTACCTCTAAAATTAATTTCAGCTATTATACTACTGCCCTCTAATACAGACAACAAATGCTAATTTGAAAATTAACACCTTTTGAGAACTACTCATTTTTCAATGAGGTGCAAATCTAATGAACTAAAGTAGTTTTAGCTGGCATAGGAGCAGTCGTGGATTGGATCGCTACCTACATCCCAAATGGCTGTTTATTTTTGTTATATTAGTGGAGCAAGTCATAAAAGCATGACTGTGGGCAGCAAAATATGCACCAGTGATTTTACATATAATTTAATTGAGTAAGATCTCTCCAGAGGTCTGTTTAGCAAGATAAAACAGAAGACAGCTTGCCCTGTTTGGCATGAGGTGTGTAATTTCAATATGTTAAAATGCTCTGTTATAATTAGGACAACTTTACGATTAATAAATAAATTGCCATTTTTGGTTGCAGTAGTTACTGATTCACTGCCATCATGCACTCCTGCTGGTCTGCTGGCACAGTGTTGAAACAGACTGAGGGCTTGCTTTCTTGAATTCTTGACAATTGCCTGGTTGGATTCCACTGTGAATATGAGTATTGAGGTAAAATTGTCACTGTAGTTGATGATGTTTGTGAAATTCCTTGGAAATAAATTTGAACCCAAAATTTCTTTGTCCACTTTCCTTCGTAGTTCCTTGTTTTGTTTATGCTTACTGATTTGTAGATGATTCCCTTCTAAGGTGACAGAAGGCCCAAAATGCTGGCTGGGCCCAACCCATGGGAAGGTCTCCCTCCCTGTGGCCTGGGTAAGGATGCCAGCAGGAAACTTCCCAGCCTGTTGTGACCCTGAGACTACTACCCATTACTAATGTTCCATGTAGGGAATGATGAAGTGGCAACGTGTAGTCGAGGACAATCAAAACTGGTGTGAGTTTTTTGTTAAGGGAGTTTGGGGCACAAGTTATTTCCTCCTCTCTACTTCCAGTTGAAGGCAGCAACACCGGAATTCTGGTGTCACCACCAGAATTTTGGGGTTTTTGACACAGGACTGTTCTGTGCCCCACTGGACCTACTGGCATCAGTCAGGACTCACCTTTCTCAATGACAGAGGAGAGTCTCTGCTTGGGAACTAGAAGGGCTTTTCGTAGAGCTTTAAACTGGATGTGAGGGGGCAGTGGGACAATATCAGGCTTGTGGCTGGCAAGCTGTGGGATTAGAGGCAAAGGTTAGAGGGACAGGGTGATAGCCAGGACCCTCTGCCAGTGACTCTGAAATGTGCCAGCCACACTGGAACACACTTGCAGTCGTACAGAGACAGCCAGGGACTCCTGACATAATAGAAACTAACGGAAACACCAGAGAACTATGTCAAAGGAATTAAGGGCTTTAGGAAGGCTACATGGCCGACAGTCCAGCTGAGGTGCCTTTACACCAGTGCACGCAGCATGGGCAGCAAACAGGAGGAGCCGGAAACCACTGTGCTGCTAAAAGCTCTGATCTTGTTGCCATTACAGGACAAGGAGGAATGGATTCAGACTAAAAGAGAGTAGGTTTAGTTTAGATATTAGTAAGAGTCTGACAGATTGGTAGTTCTCAGGATCCTCCTTTCTACCCTTTTCAAAAATGAGTGCAATGTTTCCTTTTTTTGTCACCTGGGACTTCATCTGTCTGCTATTACTCTTCAAATAGCATGCCAACTACATCAGCCAATTTCCCTCAGGAGCCTGGGATACATCTCTTCAGGTCCCATAGACCTATGCATGTTTAGGTTCCTGATCTTTACTCACACTTGAAGGGATTGCTTTCCCAGTCCCTCTCTTGCAGCCCATCTACTTGAGAGGTGTGGGAAGACTGAGGAAAAAAAATTGTTGAATACCTCAGCTCTGTCTCCCTATTGGACCATGTCCCTATATGGACAGATGCCCCTGCTTCCACTTCCTGTGCATTTGCTTGTTATCTTATAGTTTGTCCAGGAGGTCTCCACTCATCTGTGCTGATTCTTGCCTTCCTTACTTGATTTTTTACACCTAGTGATTGAGAGCTCTTGTGCTTAACATGTCCTTAAAGATCTGTCAGCTCTGTTCTGCTGCCTTTAGAGCAGTGTTCCAGAAGTCCTGTTGATTAACTTCTTGAAGAGCTGGAATTTTGCTTTTATAAAATTTAGGGTCCTGACTTTACTCTTCACTGACCCATATCCCTCAGGATTGCAAACTTCATTTATGTGTGATGATTGCATCCCAGACTGCCTTCAATCTTGACATCGCCAATTAACTCACTTGAACTAAAGCATTACAATAACCATTGTATTTGTTGATCAATTCCTACTAACAGCTGTGTGTGGATTTAAGTACTACATGGTATGTGAGAGAGTCTCAGAATCTGGCCCAAGAAATAGTCTGCAAGAGTGACTCAATTACTTCAAGGGTAAAAATGTTACACCAGAGCTTTACTCGTTTGTACAATGGCAATAAATTGTTTTATGTTGTGTTTTGAATTCTTCCCCTAAATTAACCTTTGCCACTGGATTTAACTTTGAGGTCAAGTCCTTACATAATTCCTAGGGGGTTTTTAGTTTTTTTTTTGTTTGTCTCTCCTGAACTTACCCTCTGAAAAATCTTTATGTGGTATTTTGCTTCTTTTTCTCCTCTGGTATCACTATTCTGTATGCCCATCTACCTATTTCTTACAAATCTACCAAAGAATCAATGAATTGTTTGCTTTGGAAAGAACCATCTTAGATCTTCTAATGCAACCTCCTACTCAAGCAGGGTTAGTGGGAGCAGGTTGTCCAGAACCACATTCAGTTGGGTTTTGAGTATCTCCGCACATGAAAACAACTTCTCTGGGCAGTGTATTTCAGTGTTTGACTGCCTGAGAATTTCTGTGTTTTCTGTTTTTTGATTTATGCTTATTGCCTCTTGTTTAGTCCATGGGCATGACTGAGAAGAGCCTGACTCCCTCTTCTTCATTGCATGCCAATAGGTATTTATAGACATGGGCAAGATCGCTCTGAACCACCTTGTTTCCAGGCTGAACAGTCCCAGCTCTCTCAGCTTCTCTGTATATGGGAGATGCTCCAGCCCCTGAATGGTATCCTTGGCCCATTGTTTTCTTATTTTCTATTTATGCTTTCTAAGCCCCAAATGACTCCTGCCTACTGCCATTGGCAAAGCTCATGTCCTTAAAATCCCACTGCCTTTTGTATTCTTATTACCAGTGATTCTGCAAGGCATTTGCTGTTCCTGCTCCATTTTTCATTTGTTTTTGCAGTGTGAGCTCCATAGTTCCAAGGCTGTTAAAGTACTTGAAAATGCTGAGTACAAAACAGGTGCTTCACTATAAAAACAACAGTAAGAGTCAATTGCTGCTGAGAGTAACATGAAATGACAGTGTCCTGCATTGATGCTGGCTTAGTGAAAAATGTATTTTAGCCCTAAGGAGGGTGGAGGTGGGGGTTGAAATGACTGGGAAGGGCATTTCAAGACAGTTTGTGAACTAGAGATAATTATTTTTTAAATCTATTTTACTGCTCCTTACACAAGGTTTTATTTTTGTAGGCAACTGAAAGTCAAGAGACCAGCAGGCATAATTTAGAGCTGCATGTGCAGTGGCATTTACAAGGACTGGAAATAAATGGGGATCATCATAATTCACTGTGAATTTCAATTCAATACAACTTTCTTGTTCTCAGTAGCCAAGGCAGTGGTTCCTGATGGATTGGTTCTGCGGGAAGGCTGAAAGGCTGTTTTTTTTAAATTTCGGAACTGAGAGGAAAGTGTGAAAAAAAAAAAAGATAAGTTTACAAATGCTGCAGCCAAATAAACAGACTATTTGCTATTTCAAAAAGACAACTCTAATTTCATTTTAGAATAATATATATTCCTGAATTCTGTATGTAAGCAATTGTTTCAGGCTTCAAGCTGAGCTCTTCCCAAGGATAATGCAGGTGGAAAGATGAGTTAATGGTTTAAACAATTAGAGATTTGATGCAGTCTTCCATCTGTCAAAGCCCACTGAAATGAAAGCTCACAGTTTTAATTTGTGCCTCCAGCATCTAACTCAGTCTGAAATGGTGTCAGCGATTTGCCCTGCCCACAGTAGTGTCATTCTTATGTTAAACATTCTGTGCACACATGCTGGGAGACTTCTATCAAACATATTAGTGCATTTGAGAGATCATTAGCCTGAAGTAGCTGGAACATTGCAGGTTTCTTAGCCGGGGAACTCACATCTCTGCTGGAAAGTATGTCGAGCCACTGTTATTTAAACAATAAAGCTACAGCAGGATAGGGATAGCTTTGTAAAATTTAGTAGGAATAGTGGTATCATGATTTAAGTGGCACCCATGAAGGGGCAAGATAATGAATGTTTTGATTTTTGGCTAAAACTCAGAATAAACAAAAAGTTCTTTCTTGATCTGCCAGACAGATTTTCTTTCATCTTGTATAAGATAAGTTTAAAATTATTTAATAGAATCAGAGTTCATAAGACATGATCAAGTTATTGGCGTGCTAAATAGATAAAATAATCCTGATCATGTAAGAGATAAGAAGGCAGATGTAGTACTTATTGCTAGCATTCTTATGGATTATTTGATTTTTTAAATTATATTAATCTATAAAAAGGTAGAGGGGGCTGAGAGAATGGTTGTGTTTAGGTGATTAAAGCTGAACTAGCTATGAAATAGGTGGACTGAAGTTTTGGGATCTTTGTGTTTGGGAAAACAAGAAAGAGCTTTGTGATTCAGTGTTTATGTTTGTACAAAAGCATTAGTGTATAAATGTGCTGTGATTACAAGAATCCTGTTGTTCTCTGAGGGCCTTGAGAACTGACAAATAAAGAGAGTTAAAATCCAAACAATGTTTACAGTACTTTGTAATACTCTGATGTATTGTTCTATATTTGTAAATAGCAAGTTTTATTTTTGGAGGGAATTGGAAAAACAGTTGTGTTAGAACATGGGACACTGAAATAAGTGAAAATGTAATAAGTTCATATTCTTCAAAGTTGCCATATTGGATCACATCAGTCATCCTTCCAGTCTCATACTTGTGTTACCAGCTAGATTCTCCATAAGTAAGTAAACCTGTAGGTCTGGAATAACCTTCTGCGAGACCAAAACTTACTTAAGCCGTATTACTTGTTTTTGTGTGATACTGTGAAACATAAAAGGTATGTCCTTTTCAAGACACTAGTTCTAGTTTCTCAGCTCTTGCTGCTTACTGATTTGTTAAAATTGAATGTTTTTGCCTTGGCAGAACAGAAGTCAGGTTTATGGAATGTGTTTTGCTTGGCCTTCAGTCTGAATGGTGCTGATGATAACTTTCTGTCTCTAGTACAAATGGTTAGAATCAAGTTACTTTCCTTTTTATCTTGTTAAATGATCATCACGACCGCTAGATCCCTTATGATGAGTGGGGAGGAAAGGATCATATAGGTTGTCTGTCCCTTTACCCCAGGTTTTTGTAAATGCAGAATTCTGCTGAGGTTCTCATTGATCTTCAGTGTGGGTTTACAGAAAAGATTGTCTCTTTTGAAGCTTGCTGTTTTGGCCAGTTCTATCTGGTTCACTTTTTAAGAAGGTAATCAAGTCTGATCGCTGTGCTGTTTGAAATTTGAACTCCTCAATACTGAGCAGACTAAGCCAATGCTGAGCATAACCAGCCAAAGATTAAGTAACCCTCTTGCACAGAGAAAGGATGCAAAATTGTCATTAATGACTGAATTGTGCCAACACCAGCTTTGAGGATAATGGCGTAGCAGTCTCAACACGGGTCTCAGAAATGCAAATGCTGGCTTTAGACCTTAACTCTGCATACTCTACACTATTTACAGACATACACTACAGCTAAAGGGAGAAACGTGTGCGTGGGCCTGCACGCATACAAACACACACACGCACACACACACCCACACACCCAACTGATATTTATTGAAGCTGGCATGCTGAAGCACTAATGCTTCTTTAACTTAGCTTTATCTGCTTCAGTGAACACTCTTCAAAATCCAAGGATATTCAGACTGCAGAACCCTTTATTTAGAGGTATTTGAGCACAAACATAATCCCTTCCTAGAAACTTTTGAAATACCAATGGAGATATGCAGCCTAATCAATTGTAAATTTTTGTCATTTAGAAAGCAGTTGATTAAGTAACATCTAGCAGAAGGACAATCATCATTGGAGCAACACTAGTCAAACAGTAAAGACAGAGAGTACTACTGAGACTAAGAAAAATTAGCAGTAAATCTGCTTGAAAACAAGCAGCAGTTTTATCTTTTTAAATCCTTAGTTTTCCCAGATCTCTCACCACTCAATTTGCTCAAACCTTGTACGTATTTTTTTTAATCTTTCAATGACTTTGCACTCTATATACAGAAGGAAATATATAACATGAAAGTTATTTAAAATTTTGTTTTCCTGAATACGATCTTAGTTCCCAAAGCTTAGCTGCATGAATTACTATTAGGAAATGTCAGCAGCTCACATAAGTCAGAAAATCTGTACAAAATTTATAACTTTGCAGTTAAGATCAGAATCTTAATTTTAGCTTATTAAATTGCATTTCATTGACCTAATTAATTCTTAGTGCCAAACAGGCTGTAATAGTCTGTTTGAATGTGTGTCCCTTTTCTCCTCCTGTGGGTGACAGCTGCAGAGTTAGATCAAATACAGCTCTAGTTAAGTGACAAAGACAAAAGGTACTTGCATTGACCTTTAATGTAGTAATAAAATACATTCAGCCACTGTAAAGGGACACGTATGTCTTCATTTTAGCCCTGACTTTAAAAGGAGTTTTGCTTGACTACACCCAGGGCATTATTGAAAGCCCACTGAAGTAAAGAATAGTGACTTTAAATAAGCTTTATGCCCATCTATAAGGAAAGATCGTACTTTCTCAAGTGATCTACCTTGTAGTTTCTTCATGACCATAATACTGAAGGAGATATAAAAGTGTGCTTAGGTAGATGAGATTGCTGTGCTGAGAGGAAGGCAACTGTCTTTGAGACACACAGACAGGGATGTAAGTGCCCTCTTCTCCACACACTCACTGAACTGTAAGGAAAGCATTGAGCTGGAAGTGAGAGCTATGACTGTTTTCCACTTTTGAGTGCCTGCAAAGAATTGGAAAGCTATCCGAACACAGAAGTGTGATCTGTCGTAAAACAGAAATTGCAGGTTTTATTTTGTAACACTATCTGTTATATTTGGTCAGACATTAAAGAGTTAATTGCCACTTAGAACTGACTGTATATTGGAATAACTCTGTGCACAACAGACAGAAATGCTTCTGAAAGGGTGCAGTGTTAAAGAGCTAGTTTTGTGCTATGAATTTTAAGCAGATCTCCTCATGGAGTTTCCTTAAAAAGTTCTGCTTAAAGTCAATTTGGGTATAGTCTCAGGTCATAAAGGTAACTGTTTTTGACATTTCTTCCATAATATTCCCTGTATGACACAAATTACAAGCATGCATTCTGATCATAGTCTTATTAAATGTTTTTAGCTATTTCAATGGCCTGAAGAATGTAAACACACAGAGTCAGCATAGAACTACACAGATAGAGGTCCCAGTACTGAGGTAGTGACAAAAATATTTCTGAAGTCACTTATTTATCAGCAATGGGTCTAAAGGCAACTTCCTGCAGTGTAATTTAAAATTGGTTTGCATCTTCATTTTGTGCAAGTTAACAGTTACTTGGGGTGTAAAGTGAAAGGGGAAAATCATGGCTGTATTTCTTGAATGTTGACATATGTATTTAATATGTGTGGGAAATGTAAAGAGTTATTTTGTGTTCATGTTCAGTCTAAGCAGTTGCCCCTGCAGGAATGCCAGTAGGATCCATTACACTGCAATTAAATAAGATTATTATTTTAGAAATAACTATTCAGCCTTGTACTGTTTTGATGCAGGTGTATGTATGCATAAAAGGGATTTCTTGTTTCAGGAAGGTGTTCAGAGCTTTTACATTTAAAAATTAAAGGATTGCCATAATTGATTCTGTGAAGGGATTTTTTCCTTTGGATTGTGAACCAGGAGACTGAGTTACGAACAAAGATCTTTTCCCCAGTATATCTAATGTTCTGCTTACTTTAAGTTGCAAAATCTGTAGGTTTCAACAAATGTCAGAATTTGCAGCCTGTGACTTTGGATAAAGAATATAGGTGGCAATGTTTTTTTTTTTTCTCACAGAAACGATATTGTTGTATCCAAAATATATTAAATTTCAATATCCACAATAAACCAGAGTCTGAACAGGAAAAGAAAACTGAGTTACAGCTCTTGGGATTTGAACTGCACCGTCCAAAGATAGTAGAAATTTTCCAGAGTTAAGAGAGCAGAATGAAATTTTAAGCAGTTTTATATTAAGAGTGAAATATCACCAATTTTATCGTGTATGTAAAACATGTAACTGTATTGTTACTATCTGGATTTTGAACACCTTTGGAAGGAAATAGACTTAGTTTTGTATTACATCCATATGACCACCCTGTTAGCCCTAGTAAAAACAGATTATTGATTAAGCAGTAGTTACCACTTTATAGTTTTTTTCAACTTACGTCCACTTAAATCAGGCTTTATCATCACATGAATTCTGATGTGCTGCTCTTCCTAATATCTGGAATTCTTTCAGTTTGACCTGAGAATACAATATATGGCCCTGAACACATCCGTGGCCTGGTCCATGCAGCTTGTTTGAAGGAGAATTAACCAAGCTTGCTTCTGGGTGGCAGCAATGCTCATGGGAGGTATAGTCAGACCCAGCAGGCAGAGCTCAGTCTGGCTACAGTTGTTAATTTTTGTTTGGATCTGGACCATATTGTTGAGTGATATCTGAGGATATCTTTATTCACTCACCAGGTGGCAGGTCTAAAGCTCCTAAAGGGCCATAAGCAAGGGAGGAATTGCAGTTTTTTGGGTGAGATTTTTGACAAGTTAGGATTTATAGCTGTAAAGATGCATTGAGACAATGAGAGCTGATGCGTAACTGTTTAAATCAATGAAGACATTACTGAACCCGTATTTGCCACTTTAAGCTCATTGGGTCAGCAAATATTTCTTAAAAACCCACTGATGTCTCAAAGAAAGTCTCCAATGTTTTTCCACTGGAGATCTGTTGTGCTCATATATTATTCAGTGTTCTATTTTCCTACCATTATTCATCGTTCAAGGTATCTGTATGACAGAAGTATTGTGTTTCTTTAGAGTTCAGCTGTTCCTGCTGCACAATTTCTTCATCCTAAGTCATGTTTCACTTTGTGTCATACACAACTGCTACGATAATTGTAACCTATGCTTTTGGTGGGGTCCTGATACAGAAAATAATCTCCTTTTAATTGCTTATTTTCTTCAAAGGATGAATTAAATCTTATTTCATAACTGAATGTTTTAAAATCAATCTATAGTTAAATAACACATTTGAATAACAAATTAGTGTTAAAAAAAAAGAAAAAGATATTTGCTTGGTGGCTTTCTTGCTTTACTTTTTCCTTTTAATTTCTAGCCCTCCCATTAAATAAACTGAAACCAGGAGAACTAAAATAATAGCTTTATTTTGGAAGTACATTTTTTGTTAAATGATAATAGTGGTGCAGAAAATCACAACATGTACTTCATTCAAAGTAATACGCATCTGTAGGGGAAATCATCTGAGTTTCATGTTTTCTGGGCTTAATAAGCGTTTAAAAGTATTGCAGATTGAGGAATTTAATTCCTTAAATGGCAAGTAAGTAGGTCATCATCATCTTCAGGGAGACTTATTTGTCCTCATTATTCAAGGGTCCAACATTATGCAAATTCATTTTATAACACACTTGAAAGTAGCTATTGTAAGGAAATGGGTATATCTATACGCAGTACTTTCAAGATTTTATCCTGACAACATCAACAGCAAAATAGCTTTGCAAAAGCTATTCATGTACGTGAATGTTTTTAATCAATAATACAGGAAGATTGAATTAATTAGAAATTCATCTTTTCTCCTCTCTTTTTATTGATGCTGTGGTAGAAAGATTGTCACATGTAATACTGATTAAAAAGAGTTTGTGAACTGTATTAGTTAATGGCTATTCAAACTTCTACGTTTGGCAGATTATATAAAAGTTAAAAAACATTGGTAGTATTCTGTAAGGAAAAAAATAGTAAGGGCGTGCCATGGTGGTGAAAGAGCAATGAACAGGCAGCACAGAAGTGTTGGCAGATCACATACTTGCATCTTTGCCAACAAATGGAAGGGATCGTTCCTGCCCTACCAGCAGGATCCTTATGGAGGCTTGTTGCACCTCTGCTATTTGGTTGCCACACCCTCTTCTTGCTAGAAAAAGGAGCTGTGGTTTAAATTGTCTAACTTCTATTGAAAAAAAATGAAGTTGTCCACCATGGAATTAAAGGAAGAATGATGATGTTATATTTTAATAATGTATTTTTTCTCCCTAGATTTGTCACAGCTTAATGAGTAGGTCAGTGCAATTCACACGGTTGTGTGTGTGTCAAATGTGTTTTATGTTTGTACAGAAAGAAACTCACTTGATTAAGAATTTAAACCAGAGTGACATTTTAAGTGCATTACAGTTTGGGTTTTGGTTTTTTTTCTGGAGAAATGCTGAAATACCTCAATACAGTTGTGCTTGTTATTGTAGTTTTATCAAATAGTGAACTTAGAGAAAAGCTCTTGAGTACATTTTATTGTGCTGTCATGGAAATATATTGCATTTTTTCTTTATTACTAACATTTGTTGGGTGATGACAGGTTATCAAGCAGTACAGAGCTGTTTAACACCTTGGAAGAAGACAATAAAGAAACTTGTGACACTTGCTTAACAAGAAGCACAGTGTGTTTTGGGAAATCTGTCAGTGAGAAGACAGGCCTGTAAAGATGTCAGGCCTATTTTGACCTTTCCGCCCCTTGTTTGTATTCTACTGTTTCAGCTTTGCAAGTGCCTCCACATTTGGTACTTGAATTGAAAGTAGACATCACATAACGAGGAAAGGATATGAATAAGTTTCAGAAATGTTGTGTTGTGAAATGGAAAAAAACTGCACTCAGAAAGTGATTATGCATTTTCTTCATGGCTCCAGAATATTATTAAAGAAATTAAAAAATATTTTCTTATTTAAATAAATTAAATACATAGTTATTTTAGGGTGGCCTGTCAAAATGGTAGATGTTGCATCAAATCCAACCACTACTGAAGCATGGTATTGTATGCCTACAGTAATCTAAACTCCTCTGTAATAATGTATGACACTCACTTTGCATGCTCTGTGCTATATTTTGTCCTGCATTTGGATAGCATGATATTCTGACCTTGTCTGATTGGTGATCTCATTTTCTGTGAATGTTGCAAGAACAGTAAACAAAGCCTAGAAGAATTGTCAAGCTGACAAGTTGTATTGTTCTGTATCTTTTCAAGACAAAGCCACAGAAATTTATCCGTCCTGACACCTTTGTCTCTTGTATTAAGAAAGCTTTAACTAATTTCTCTTTAGTTCTGTAGTCTACAATCTAAAATGCCACATCTTATAAAGAGAACAGGTAGAAAGGCTTTTAAGCGGAGGCCTCGGGGAGGTGGAATAAGTTAGGATAAAACAACAGCAGCTGAATTGTCTAAGGGATTCCAAGATTGACAAGATTGCATCATAAGAAGAGTGTATGAAAGATTTGAATGACACTTCTGTATTAAAATTTATAAATAAATATGAATTAAATTAGTGTGTAAATACCTTGTGTAAATAGGTTCGGTAGGAAAATATTTCTTTGCGTGAATTCCACCGCCCTTTATAGATGTCAGTGATTGCAGAAATGCTGAAATGGTTTTGTTTTATTGTGTTTTCCTTTCACCTTCCTCTCTCACTCCCTCAAGAAACTTATAAAATAGAAATGTCCCACTCTGTTCAAACCATATGGGTGTTTTGCATCTGGAAAATTTGAACGTAAATCTGTAGTTAACTTACTTTCAGTTGAATATTGAGTTTGTTTTAATTGCATTAGTTAAATTCTATGTTTGAAAGATAAACTGGGATCTAGAATTGCATCTTGACAGTGTTTGTACTTTAATTGCTTAAACTGGCTTTTGTAACTATTTATGCTTTTAATGGGAAGTTGCTATTGACAGTACACATCTTCAGCAGGTATTTATAAACTATGAGAACTACAAAAGTGAAGGCAGCATATAGCTAAGTGGCAGTCTGAATGGGAAGTGGGATTACAGCATACTTTTACTTGGATTTGGGTGTAAGGTCTCTAATTTATTTATAACAAAGTTGATAATCTTCTAGTTGAACAGTTAAATACTGAGGACATCTCTTTTTTGAGTTGTCTTACGCTTCAGCCAATTGACAGAAGATAAGCTTCTGTACCCATCCCTCCCAGCACTTTCAAAGCGCAGTGGAGCTTATTATAAATGAATGACTCATACATAGGGTGGAACAAATGCACCATTGGTAGCCTACAGAGATAATAACACTGACCTCCGGTCATTTTACAAGGGAACTCTCTCGTGTAGGTCGACTTCCCACTGCTTTAAACCCAACCTAAATAGACTATTCACAGGGAACTGGATTGACAGATTAGAGATTTATATGCACAAATGTAGGCATTAGCAGCATGGTCTCCGCACTTTAGGACACGAGAAGTAGTTGAAATATCTGAGCACTGAAAGCAGAGGGACCCTTTTCTATAAAGAAGTAGGTTTGTAAACATCCTTCAGACTTACTGAAGTATGTAGGGCAGTCATAAAAGTCCAACCTTGCTGTCTGTGTTTATGCAGGACTTCCAATAATATGAAATTGTTTGGAAATAAGGGTTATGATAGCACTGGCACTTCACAGGGGATGTTGGAGTAGGTGAAAAGAAGACACGATTTTAAGTTCTAAGTCAAAATATGCTTAAAATTTTTTCTCTCTCCTCTTTGATACATATGTACGCACAAAGTGGGTAAGCAAAAATAATTTTGTAAAAGTATGAAGGATAGCATTTGTCAAATGATACCATTTTAGGAGGATCTTGAGACAGTGGATTTAATCTTAGGAACACAAAAGTGGTCACATGTGCTAGTTCAGATTTTTACACCACAAGGTATGACCTAATCGCATCAAGTATCTTCATCTTACAACTGTGTTAATGTTCATATAACAAAATGTCAGTGGAACTCTTCCACTCAGTGTGTACTAGAAATTTAATTTGCAACTTTCTGCAGAAAGAGGTGTGTTCTTCTGCCTGATTTCAACATAAGACTATATTGAAAGGAATGATTTAAAAGCAGATGATAAATTACTGAAAAGACATTTTTATTGTACAATAGCATTCTCNTGACTTTGTTCTTTTAATTGCTTTTAAAGGATGAGAGTCTTCACAGATCCTTTTTTTTTTTTTTTACCTGGGCCCTCCAGTAGAGAACATTAACACATGCAATTGGATCTCTCAAAAGTTGGGTTTAAAAATTATTAGTCCTGTTATCTTCTATCTGCAGAATATATGGCAAGTGCATCAGTGATACTTGATTTATAGAGAGAGAAATAGTAAAAATGTGTTGGAAATCTGTATGAAAGAAAATTGTGAAACTATTAAAGGGAGTTTCAGTCCAAATGAAGATACACCAGCCAGCTGACCCCCTTAGTAAGCCTTTATGTGAAATACCAGAATTTTAAACTGGATCTTACAATGTACACTACTGTGATGTGTTTTCAAGATGTTAATTATCTGAATCTGTTTTGATACCATAGTTTTTTACTTTCACTGAAAGCATTGAAACTTTTCCTACTTCTTTCACAAGCTGCTGTGCTTTAAATGTATGCATTTAATGCCTGAGAAGATAATTCTTGTTGACTAGTAATGCAGTATTTGAAAATAAATAATTGTTATTCTTACTGAAACTAATTGATGTTGACAATGGCATTCAAATTACCTGGCTCAGGAGGCTTTTCTTGGGATCTGAATCCAGAGATCTTTACTTGGTCATGCCTTCCACAGAACAAATGGCAAGGAGTTTCCTGGGACTTTCCTTACTTTGTATACAGGCAAAATTTCAATGAAACTCAAGACACTGCAGTCATATAAAATCTTCATCCAGCTATGATACCCTTGAAATTGAAGATTGTGCAACTAGGCTTTAAACTTGCAACGATTTTCTTTTTGGAAGTTGCAGGATACAGCTAGGGTAACACATTCTTTGTGACTGATTTATGATGGAAGTTTTTACTGATTGTCAGGTTTTATACAGAATTCATATTTCAAGTCTGGTTGTCTTTTCCCATATCTGAGCTTTTAAAAAATAGCATGAAGGAGGAACTGGTGTCTGGGTGAGATAGAGCATTTTCACTTGTATTTGTACTGTGTTATCTGCGTAAACAAACATCCATGCTAATCTCTCTTGCTTTCTAATTTCCACTTGCTTAAATTATGCTTTTAAAGGGTTTGGAGAGTCTTTTGATTCTTCAGATATGTGGATTACTCTTAACCTTTGTTGCGACTTTTGCTAGCATTTACAAGTGTATGCCTTTGATTGTTAGGGGGAGTTGCCGTGAACAGGCAGAAAAGAAGCACAAACATTTGGCATTTTCTACTTCCAAGTGTCTTACGCATCACCTCACCTCATCTTTCAGCTTCAATCCTGTAAAGTCATTTCCCAGAAAAAACTTACTTGCCTTCCATTAGGTCCAGTAGTCCATTCAGATAAAAAGAGGCATCCTTTCCTCCCCATAAGGAAAGAATTTTTGTTAGAAAACTCTAAGTTTTTGTTGGATCTAAGTGCAGATACAAATTTTTCTGCCTATATCTGTTCTTATTTTTGCTGTTTCACAAGATGTTACTTTCATACTAGTGAGGAAGATTAGCTATGACACGCTGAGAAAATTGTGGTTTGAAACAGGTGTTGAAATTTGTTTGGAACAGTTGCCTCCCTTTGAGCTTCTGAAATAAAGAAGATGAAATGCTCGTCTTGGTGAATACTTTAGTTCCTGTGAGATTTTTGCCTGCTTGTTTCTTTAATATTGCACAATATTTTAATAAGACCCCGAGATAGCTCACTTGGTTTGAGCATGGTGCTGTTAACACCAAGGCTGTGGTTTGGATCCTCATAGGAAACATTCACTTAAGACTTGGACTTCATGATCCTTGTGGGTCTCCTCTAATTCAGAATATTCTGTGATTCTGTGTTTCTTTTTTTCTGCTTGAAATCCAGTTGGAGTCATCCTGATTTTCATTTTTGGTTTATAATATATGTTTTAATGGAGCATGGCCAGTCAAGCTTATGAACCTAACCAGGCTTCCAAAATAATGACAACCAATCAGGACACTCTGAGAGACAACCTTTTTTAGGCATTTAAAAAGAGACTATGCAGCTAGAGGTCACAGTGGAAAGTTAGAAATCTGTTAACGGGAATTTGTAATCATCCATCATAGATTTCTCCATTTGGGCCCAAATTCAGAGACACCTGTACATGCTTTCTCTACAATGTTTTACAGGTAAAAATCCAGTTCCCAAGGAAGCCAGTGTAATTTTCTCTTAAAGTATCAGTCTGGTAAGGAACAGCACTGAAGTTCATTGAACTGGGAGTACCATCATTGCAGATAGTGTAATTCTGAAGCTAAACAGTGGTTCTCTGCTTGGGACAATTAATGGTACTTCAGGATTTGCTTTTCTATGTTGATGCAGAAGTATTTACAGAGGATTACAGCCTGAGCTCCTAGAACCTAGAGTGCTATTTGTAAGAATATGTAGGCATAATGCCTATATATCTATAAATTGTATCTTACTGAAGGATTATGTCTGTCTAAAATTCTAGGATGACTCTAAACTTTGTGTCACTATTTATAAAATAGATTAAATATCTCTTAGTGACTGATGTGTCTAGCTAGGCTGAAATTCCAAGGAAAAAACCTCCTGAATGCGTAATATTTCTTTAGTTATCTTATTGCCCAGTACCTAGTTCATGTCTAAAAGTGCATTCTCAAGCAGAGCCTGTGCCCAGGTGTACCTACTCTGAAGCATATCCACATCATGCACCTGGCCAACCCTTGAAATGCAGCAGTTAGGTAGCTTTTTTTGACATAGTCACAGAATCACAGAATCACAGACTGTTCTGAGTTGGAAGGGACTCACGAGGATCATGGAGTCCAACTCTTAAGTCAATGGCCCACACAGGGGATTGAACCCATGACCTTGGCATTATTACAACCAAGTTTTAACCAACTGAGCTAATCTCTAGTCATTTAATTTTTCTCCAGCATTGCTTCTGTTCTGTTGGTATTATGAAATAAATACTCCATGAAGGCTGAGAATATAATTTTAGTTACCTTCTTCATATATAGTGTTGTTGTAATTTGTTGAATAATTTTTATTTGCACAGGACACTTGGGAGTTATTTCTTATGGAGCTTTAGTGTACATTTCTATATAGGATCCTAATATAACCAAAGAATGAGCCTGCTTCTATAGTATAAAAGCATTTATAATAGCAACACCCTTTTCTCTATATATAGATATTGAGCGACTTGCTTTAGTGGACTCGGTGATGAGTGGGACTAGATGATCTCCAGAGGTCACTTCCAGCATCAACTATTCCATGATATAGGTATTATCATGAAGTAATATACAAATACAAAAAATAGACACTCTGATTGTTTTTAATATATACTTATTCTCACAACGTTTTTCTTACCAGCCAAACTAGGTGTCTTAAGATGTAAAATTGAAAAGGGGAGATAGGAAACACAAAAGGAAGAGTAGGCAGATACTGTCTCATTATTCAACACAAAATTGTCTATTTCCTTTGAAATGCAGATTTTGTTTCAAGGAGGAAAAAGAAGAGAAGCAGTATTGAATTCCTATTCAGGTTAATGTGATTTTTTTTAAAGGAACAGATAAAACACTTTTGAGGAGAGGTATGTTCTAATTTTAGGCTTGTACAGGCTGTCTTTTGAGCTGCAAGAAAGTATCCTTTCTTAATTTTTAACAGTCTTCACCACTGAACAGTTTTGCAGCTAGGATTGACGCTTATTTGGTCACTTTAGAATTGCAGTGGACTTTATTTGCAAGAGGACACTGCTTGTACTTGTGTAATTCACAGTTATAAGAGGAGTGCAGAGAAAAATACACATTACTCTAAACTGAGTTGTAATATGACTATATTGTTATTACACAGAGTTACCTTGGGACACTAGCTAACCTGCTCCACAGTGTCCTTGATTTTTTGATATACATTCACTGTTACTGCTTGTGAGAGGCTGCTCTAGACCCATGGATGAGAAGTAAATCAACCCTCTTTTCTCCTCTCCTTTAAAGCTGTAATTTACCTCCAGCCTCTGCTCTTACCGTTCCTCAAGTTCAGCTGGTTGATCTCTCTCACAGTGAGCATTCACTTACTGACGGTTCAGAGTTTGGTTACCACAGCGCTAACTAGGTAAATTCCTCATTCTAGTTTGTGTACTACACCTTTTTGTCCTATGGTACCTCTGAAGGGTTATTGCCCCCCAGCTGTTTATCATTTCTTCCCTCTCTGCAGCATTTCCCTGTGATTAATGCTTCTCCACTCTGCTACTCCAGTGAACACATCCTAATCTGTTTGAGTCAAAACAACTTAATCTGGACAAATGTAGAGATTTTGCTAAGCAGCCTAATTTTGATTGGAAAAAGTCGAAAGACCCACCTGCCTGAAGATGTCTGAGGGTACAGTATTCTCTTCTGCAGAGAGCACAACAGAAGACAGAGGTGGGATATTGGGATCATCACAGCAAAATCTGAACATAGTACTTAAGGCTTGGTGGTATGTGTGCTGTCATCCAGATATGGAAAATGATTTTAAATGTGAATTGCTTATAAGTGACTGTAACTCAAGTAGGAGTAAGATTTTTTTTTTTATTTACCTGCAGTTGAGAAACACTTGTTCTTATTGCTGATGTGCTTTAAGTCATCTTGGCAAGTTCTGTGCTCTCTGTATTCTATGACTTTCCCATCTGTAAAATAGAATAATATTTACCTCCCTTGGACTTTCTTGGAAATACATAGATATCACTAGGTTTAGGCAAATATATAGATATCACTAGGTGTGCTGTTGTACCAAAATATAATTCCATCACAGGGGTTTGACATTACATAGTTGGATTTATCTAAGAATTGGAATTTGTCTTGAGAAGAAAACTGTAATAGTGTTTGAAGTAAAAGTATTACCTGTATCCTGCAGCTATCTTTACAGAATGAAGTATTTCAGTGAACATAAGAATCTTTTACTGTCTAATGTCTTTGTAAGGAGTCTGCACCAGCTCAAGTCTGTTATGATTTTGTGTAAATCAACAATGAGAGATGGGGAAGAAAGAAATATAAGGAGACAACATATTAAGAGAATAGCAACCAAGGGCAACTCAGGTGGAAGGGAGGCTTGCTTTCTTGTGAAGTGTTAGTCTGTTTTGTGTTGTCTTTTTTTTTTTTTTTTTACAGAGTATAACAGAGGGAAGTTATTTTTCGGTTATACATTCAGGCATGTAGGGTGCCTGGTCACCAGTATCTGCTTGGATAATACCACTGAATTCTATAATAATTTTTCATGACATCTAATTTCACGACAACAAAGAAAGAGTAGCAAATAATAATGAAAAAGGCTTGTTAGATGCTCTGCGAAGGAAATCATGAGCACTTTTCACAGTTTTGTCTAGTTATAACTATGTGCTTACATTTTTTTTGTGCTAAGTAGGAAAAGGATTATACCATATTAGTATGAATGGCTCTGCCAAAGTGGAAGCTTTACTGGAATATTTATGGACTAGTCAGTGTGTCATAATGTAAGATATGTTCCTTTTGGCTTAGACTTACATTTTCGGTTAATTCTGGTCTTTTTCATTTCTTTTTGCAAATAACTGGCACCGTGATAAACTGATAGGTGTGAAATAATTCTACCATACTTAATCTCTCTGTTTCTAATATTACAGCTAAATAGATAAAAGAGATAGAGTTACATATAAGTAACTAGTCTAATATATTCTTTTACATTAATGTCCTCAGTAATGGTTAATGAGATAATTTTAATTTAAAATACATACTGATCTGTCATGTTACTGTGTTGACTGTAGTAAACTTCTACATGGCTGGTAGTAGAAAACAAATTTTTAGCAGTTTATGGGTGTAATGTCTTGTGATAACAGTTGACATAATGGAGAAAAAAAAAGATGAGTAAATGGATGGCCTATGCAATATTTTTCCTACTTGTTGCACCTCTATTTAACTCCTTGCTATCCTGACTGAAGCCGTCACATGCTGCGGTGTAAATCGTCTCAGGCTTTTTAATGATGGTGGTTAAAATTTTATAACACAGATGTGAAAGGTTATGAAAGTATAATATTTATTTTCTATATTGTGACCCAGAATATAGAAGATATAATGATCTGATTCATAGGAAATCAAATGCTTTACCTTCTCTTCTCAGTGAAACTAAAACTTTTGCACTTTTACATTGCTCTTCTATATTCTTTTAGCTTCATTAAAAAAATCTGGCTTTCATTTTTATATTTAAATCATATGTACGAGAGAATGGAGGTACAAAGTGAGCCTGAGACAGATTTAATTACATATTCTGATTGAATAATTTCATGCTGAAGCATCCTGTATGTCAGCTGAGTCTGGGAAACAATCACAGCTAACTTTCTTGCATATACAAGGTGTTAGGGTAGAGGAAACATTTGGATAAGCCCATAATGATCATACTTCTAATTTTATTTGAAAGAAGTATAGGTCTGGCTGGATATTCTTTAATCTGTCATTTGTTCTAATGCATCTTACAATTACGATGTGGAAAAAATTGCCATCAGAAGCCATCTGTAGCAGCTCTTTTGCTTTTAGGGTTAGCTTAGAAGAATGGTTACATAATGAAATAATCTACAAAGTTGTCTGCCAAGTCTTTGATCTTTAGATCTTACTTTTTCCTAGATGGCATGTCTTCTAAAATCATGACAATATGCAAAACATATTGTATGACTCAGAAAATAAGAAGTGAAATTGATATATTGTTGTTTCAGTCTCAGAGAATTTTTCCTAAAATTGACTTTAAAATTTCTTTACATGATTTTCCATGTTTTTTTCACTCAACAGACAGAATTAATGCAATAGCGGTTGCCTGCCTAATGAAAATAGGCAAAATGACAAACATATATGAAATAAAAATACAGATGAAACTTACGTGCCTTCTGATGCATGAAAAATGCTATAGCTGTGACAAGGTGAAGCAAGAACTTCTTGCTGTGTCCTAAATCCCCAGCACACTAGGATGTTACATTAATTTGTTCTCATGGCTGAGATAATGCTTGAATCTGTTTCAACGTGATTGAGAACTTACATGGAACACTTCTACTCTTCCAAGCAATGTGTTTTATCTGAGAACAGCATAGAATGGCAGAGTCTTCTGGAGTCTTGTTACCCCATGTGGAGCTGATGCTCTTCTCTAAGGATACAACATCTCATAGTAGGCACAGATAAGCATGTTTATCTAGGCATACATTTTCCTTCTTGCAGAATGGTTCTGTTGCCTGGTGATGCTCGATTCCTTGCACCCCATAAATGTTGTTAGCAAGGTCTTCCAACTGGCCAGATGGAGTTGCAGAAGCTGCTGGTGAGCCGGCCTGTTAGGTGAGGACATCAAGCTAGAGGGCAGGCTTGAGGGGAGAGGGGGAGGGAGAGAGGACGTAAGGTGAAGGCCAGAATGGTGGGCATCTCTTCTGTCATAGCAGACTTGACAGGTCTGTTGTTTCACTCTTTTGTTCTTTGGTGCAAATAAAGGGAAGACATTTATTGCCCAAAACAGGAACAGACATCACAGGAGAAATCATGTTTTAAATTCTTTGAGAACTCTTTTAGAAGTTTCTTCAGCACTTTTATAGAAGAGTCGTGCGGTGCAGAAATAATGATAGCACATATTGCTTCCATCATATTATGTCTACATATTTCAGACTTTCAAAGACGGCCAAACATGGGAAAATATAAACTGTTTTGTATGTGCTTTTCTATTTTTGTAATAGGAACGTACTGTTCAGTTTTTAAAAATCTCATTACTTCTTATGTACCATAAATCCGCATAAAAATGTAATTGCTTGTAATTTATGCACAGTCAGTGCTAGATGTTACACACAGCTTAACTATATAATTAATCAATGTATCAACCTGATTTTTTCTGCATCTGTTATTGAAGTAAACACACTGCAGAAGCTGTACTTATAATCTGTACATATGTACAGACAAACATTTTGAAGAGGAGGCTGGTGTGTTTCAAATTTACATAAAAGATTATTTTTCTCAACATCTTTTCCTGCTTTTAAACCATAATGGCATTACATCATTTGGAGTCCAAGTAAAGAACTGTTGTAAATATAGATTAAGATTTCATCAGATATTAGCAATAAACCCAGTCTAAATTGAATGTCTGGGAATAATTCCAACTTTTATCAAATCATACAGCCATTTTATAATGTTTCATTGAAAAATAACAGGAAACAAGAAAACCTAAACTCCTCAGTTTTCAACAGGTCTTAGAATTTTAAAGTGCCAAACATGTTTTGTATGCTCAGAATCTATTGACCAAAATCCTTTTTGAATTACAAATTATTTTCAGCTTGAAAGCCTGTTGTGAGGGAAATGAAGGCTGTGAATGCTAATTTGGATCTACTTTAGCAATTAAGAACTGTAGTTTGAGCTGGACACATTTTCTGTGAACAGTTCGTTATTATAAATGTGTGAATGCATCACCTATAAGCTATGCTAATGAATTTACTGTCAAGTTTAACCGGCAATGTTATTAATTAAACACAATATTTTTGAAACTGGTAAAAAACTCTAGAAAACTGGTGCAGTTGCAAAGTTGTAGAAATTTGTGTCTTCTGTATTGTTAAAAAGCTTCAGGAGATAAGTTTTGCTGTTAAACCCTGTGCAATAATTGAAAGATTATATAAATATAGCAAATAGACAAGAATTATGAGAACAGATTAATAAAATCAGCACTTCATAGACATTTTTAGAATAAAATATAAACTTTGCATACAGTGTTTATTTCTGTAAAATTGGTGAAGTTCAGTAAACCAAGTTTTAAAAGTTTCATGTTTTGTCAGTAGGCTGATAATATACTCATCTGTGGTAAAAATGATCTACTAGTTTTTCACTGATAAAATGGAAAAATAACACTGGAAGGAAATGATAGGAGAGAATTGTGACTTTTCTTTGAAAGGCAAGCTGCTTCAAAATTCCAGTAAACAAAATGCATAAAGATTTTGTAGCAGTTTAAAACTTTTATTTTAAAAGCTGTTGGTGAAAGAAATGCAAACTTGAATAAATATTTACAAAAAAAGAATCCACTCAAACAACAGAGATGATAAATAAGTGGGGATAAAAAGACCTTTTCAGATACAGATTTTCAGTTTTCAGCTACATGTTACTATAATGTACATGATATAATCAGGAGTTATCTTTCAAGACTCAATTAAAGCAATTAGAGCCCTACTGAAAGCCTGCTGAAGGAAATGCATGGATATCATTGATTTCAGTTGACTTTGATTCTAAACCTTATTGGCTACTCATGATTACTTTTTCCAGTTTTAAAAATCTTATTCTTTTACAATAGAATTTTCAGAATGCAATTCCTTGCCCTTCCTCTGATTGTTTTTCACCTTGCCAGTAATATATCTTCCTTTCTTCCATTTATAGCTTTTCAGGATTTAATAAAAATCTATTCATTTATATTTTTACTATCTACTGTAATCGCAGTTTCAGGAAAGGTAAGAAATATGTATCTCTCTCCAGCCTGGATTCTTCATGTTGATTAGAAGCACTTGAGAAATTACTGAGGTTTCTCTAAGGAGAATTTCTCAAAACAGCTTCATGTGCCCAAAACTCTTGCGAAGATGCAGAGCAAAGGATGTGTAGTTGGAGTAGAGGGTGAGACACTGTAGAGTGGTAAAAGGCAAGGGCAGTTCACAGCTCTATTGGGAATATTTGCTGCAGGCCAGGGAGCCCAGAATTGAACTGTGATAAATTCACCAACTCTCATAACTTGTTGTGTTCAGAGGGAGATGTGAGATTAGGAAAAAAGCTTTACTTTGCTCCTTAATATGTGTGTCAGAAAATATGAAGTTGAGAAATAGACAATATATGATTGCAAACCGTATCATCCAACTTTAAAGTGTATAAGCTTTTTGAATGAATTAGTAGCAAATTAAAAACAGTATTAAAAATGATTTAATGACCAAATTTTAATTTCACTGTAGAATTTGGTCACTGGAACAGTGATAAGCAGCATGGTGACATTGCTGTCTTCTTTGTGACTATGATTTCTAATTCTCACATTCCTCAAATTTATGTCTGTATTTGAGAACTGGAACAGTAGGGCAAATCATGCTTTATTATTTTAGAATGCAATACACCTTTCATTCAGGATTATGGCAACAGTCATAACTTCTAAGTGCAGAAGTAGAATTGAAAATTTTTTGGCAGTTTAGTAAAAGGATGAGGAAACCTGGAAATTTTCAAAACACAATACATTTGGTGGTGGGTTGCCCATAAGGTTGTGTTCTGTATTGGTTGATGTGCCAAGGGAGAGTCTTCCCTCAGCTACCTGTCTGATCCCAGGATTTTATGTTGACTTAGCAGTGAGCAAGGTGGTCAGCTCACACATCTGGCCATAAACAACTGAGGTAGAGGAGATGAGCAGAGGGAGAGTTGTTACCATTGCTAGCCTGAAAGTGTGTTCAGTTTTTTAATTGAAGTGCAAAAGAGCATACACAATTGGCAGCCCTGACAGAGTGGGAGGTCAGAACCAGAGCTTCTGCCCACAGCTGATTAGGCTTATGCTGTTTTTGGAGCCTCACCTGCTCATCTCTGCAAAGTGCTTGCTCACTCTTGTAAAGGGCAGTGGGACTGGAGTCTACTCTCACTTGTAGTACTTAATAGCTGTGGAGGTGGATGCCATTTCTGGACTACATCTTGACTAATAATTTTGTATGCCTCTCACTTAACCTTCACTGATTGCTTAGTAAAGACACCATCTCTAATTCCTAAACTGGATTCAATGAATCGGAAAACAGTATTGTTCTGTTTTTGTAGCACTTGATTTGTGCTGAGTTCAAATGGCTCTACAAGAAGCAATGCACTGGAAGGTGAAGCCCATTACAGGTCTTGTATTGTGCATGATCTGCATAAAGTTCAATAAAGCTTTTGTAAGGCACTAGCATTACTTGGTGGGGGGAGGGATGTGGTGGTGATGGTGGTGTGTGTGGAACAAAACAAAAAAACACAGAAAAGCTTGAGCATACACAGACTCAAGGGTATTTATATGTAGGGAGAGAGTGGTAAGTATTTTGGACTGATGAAGTGTTCCTTGTGTAAACGTGGGATGTAAATGCCACTGTTTAGTCTGCTTCTGCTTTCATATGTTTTTGAAGACGCATGAAATGTCCCTGTCTGCTATACTATGTATTTTGTTATAGTAGTTGAATGATCCTTTTAAAGCTACATTTCTCCTTTTTTAAAAAGCAAATCTGACCATAAGTTGGTCATCATTTAGAAAAATCAGAAAACACCTTGATGGAGGAAATGGCTTCTGAAGACTCTCATGGCAAATGTTGTGATTGATTGTCCTTCTTGGGGATAACTGGAGCAGTTTGGGTTGTTAATGTGGCAAATAACACACTTCAGAGTATTTTTTTCTGAGATATTACAGGGAGGTTTGCAGACTACATGAAATTTAGTTCTACTTTTATGGTGGGAAATGGCAAAATGTGCCAAAACTATCCATGAAGCAAATAAAGTAAAGCTCTTAAAAGAAAGCTTTAGCTTATAGTATTTGCAGGGCAAGTCAGTTACTTGAGAACAGTTAGTGCCAATAAATTAGCTTAAAATGCATTACACATGGGGCTGGTATGTTTTTTCTCTTCAACTTCTTGGATTGGATTTGTGTGTGAAAGAGATATGGTGACATACTTCAAAAACTGAGCTATAATGATTCTTGGCTAGAAGTATGCTTCTACTTAAAAAAAAAAAAACAAAACCAACTTTAATTGCCTTAACACCATGCCTTTGTGATATTGTTGTCAGATCCAGGAGAGGAGACAAATATAAAATTGTATCAACAGCTGGTTTAGTAGCTTTTTGGTACTCCTCTATCAAAGTACTTATAGGGATGTAATTATAATGGCATAAAAGGGCTTTTACAGGCACAGACTATTTCAGCTTTACTGTAATAGGCTGTGTCTTTAAGAGCACATGATATGGTATTGTAAGCTTCCTCTAGATTTGAACGACTTTCTATGTATCATAAGTCTTAGTAACCAAAGTAAAGCCTGAGATACACTCAAGAAATTTAGATTTTCTAACACAGATGAAGTCCATATTTGCCTAAATAATGATCCTTCTCTGGAAAAGCTCTTACGGCCATCTTGGTATAGTCATTTCAGTTAGTCATCTACAGGCTTGGAAAGGATGCACGAAAGGACTGAGAAAGAAGTAAGTGCATTACCTGTAATGGCCACAATTTAGAAGAATATAATCTTTAAGCTACTTTTTAATGTCTGAAGGAAAATTTTATTCATAGAAACCGAAAACTGAAAAAGACATGTTTTGAAGTTAGTTTGTGAAAAATGTAGGTATAGATTAGTCTAAGAGGTTAAAATTAAAAAAGGAAGATGTATTTGGACAATGATGTGTGACAGCTGTTAGCGCTCTTGCCTTTTTTAAGAATATGACAAGAAAGATTGTTTATGTAAGTGGCTTGGCCAAAATGTTGTTTTAGAATTTGTGCCAAATTCTTAAATGAATTCTTAAGATACTTTGGGCCAAACTCTTTCTCCTTGATTGCCTGGGTGGCTTCTGCTGATTTTAATGAACGTTGTATGTTTTAATTTGAGAACAAAATTGGCCCTCTGGTACTGAGATAATTTCTATATGAATGTGTAAGCAGTTTTAGGATACTTAAAGAATACATTTGTCAGATGCATGCAAACTTTTATGGCCATTCCATTAGGCAATTGTAAAATGCAGGAGAGAGAGTTTTTATTTCTTCACAGTCAGATATCATTAAGATGTTTTTAGTAGTCAAATCCTGAAATATTCTTCCTTTTCATGTATATAAAAACGTTACTCAAAAATTTTTGTGCTGTTCCCTGAAAAGAGTGGGGTTTTTGTGATCTGATTTGTAACAATTGGCATTTGCAATAAAGACAGTTTATGTCTATTTTATGTTACAAGTAATTCTTAAAAAGTTTCAATATATTAGCAGTTCTGCCTCTAGGCAATGACAATTTTACATAGAGGTAGGAAACTTTTACTGTCTTTTGGAGGTTAGAGAAAATAGAGATTTAGTTTTTTATATACATCATCATTTGTTGCATTTATTCAGACAAATATAGGGTAGTTTCTCTAAGGTGCTTATATATTAGTCTCTAGCCATTTGCCCCAAGAAGAACTGTGGAAAATATAAAAAAAGTAGGAGAGTTTCTTTGAATAAGGAGAAACTGTTGTCTTGGTAGTTTCGTACGTAGACCTGAACATATTTGAAAAGTTACAGCAATTGAAAATTACATAAATTCAAATTGGGTTGAGGAAATAAAAATTAGTAAAATCATGTAATAAATGTGGCTGGTGGTGAAATAAACCAGATTATATCTTATGATTCCTACAGAAGTCTCTTCAATAGGAGTTCTCTATCTGCCTTCCTGTCTGAGTGTTCTTATAATTAAGAAGTAGCATACAGCCACAATATTATAAATGTCTGCCTGAAATTGTTACTGAAGTGTTCTGTTTTCAGCAATATTGTGAAATATTACTGTTGTTGGGTAAGATGTGGATTCTCAACACTATAATCCCATTATGCCAATCAAATTAACAATACTCTGACCAGTGGTAGGACTTAACTTGAGATTCAGACACCCAAATTTTGGATTCTGTGCAGTTATTATGTGATGGAGGTATCCAGACTCACTCTTTTTTCAGTAGGGGTCAAGTTAATATTGTCAGTAACCTCCAGAGAGCTAGTTATATCTCCCTATAGGAGACACCTGTATGTGGTCCACCAAGTGGTTCTTCACATACCATTGACTATATTGACTAGATCTCTGTCAGCTGATGGGAGGTTAAGTCCCTGTCTCACCTGTAGATAAGCAACTTAATTGTCTGAAACTGAATCCTGCATAAGGGCTGCATTGTTTTTTACACAAGAGCACTTAGTTTTATTTGAGCTTCTTTGGACTACTGGGGACATTCATGTGGGGCTAGCAGATGTGACAGATACCTGAGAAAAAGGTGTTTGGCTTTCAGGTGTAGCAGCTGGAGGCTACTTGCCATACTGTGCATTGTGTTGAGTATAAGTATCTATGAATGGGCAATGGTCTTTTGTACTATCCTGCCCGATATTAGGTTTCAAAAGTAGAGTTTAACTCCTAAAAGAAAATCCTTAATGCGTTTCATTAAAAAAGGTAGCTACGTAGAAAACAGAAAACATGGTAATACCTGGACTGAAAGAAAAGCTGCAGTATTTGAATACACATTAATATGCCCTCAACGATTTACTCTAGTCCTTACAGATCACTTCACACAGAAGGGTTTGCTGGACTATTTTTTCCCTTCCCTTTTCTATTTCCCTCATCCAGTGCCATTGTTTTCTTTCTTCTGTGTTCATGGAGTCCTCCAACCTGCCATCTTACCACTACTGCACAACTTAAACCTGTTTTTATTTAGGTGAGTGGTAAAAATGACTTCCAGTTAGAGGTGTTGCAACTCCAGAACCCGCAGTGAAGATTTTTCAGGATTGTCAGGTTTTGCAGTTTACATTGACAGTAATTACAGAGCAGCTCATAGGAACATGCTCTCTATACAAAATAGAGCATTTTGGTACCCTCATCTAGACATGCCTTACTGTGAGATTTAGGATGCCTCTGAGCAATGACAGGGAGTCAGTTCCTGACGTTGGTGGGCACCTACAATCTGTTCTGATGTAATCTGGAATTACGACTTCTGGTTCAGACCCTTTGGCTATACTTCACTAACTGGTGTTCATTTTCTTGCATATATTTGCATAAAAAGGCAAGCTATCCATTTCATCTGTCAGCATAGAGTGCCATGCAAAGAGCTGATTTCAAAACAGTTGTTTTCTAGGGGCTGAATACCAACATGCTTCCATAATCTTACTCTCTGTTTCCTCTGAGGGCTTGCTCAACAATGCTGTTAAGATGAATGGCAGAAAACTGGTTCAAGCATTACATATCCCAAGTGTCCACTTCACATTTTTTACTGTGCTATAGCATCACCTTTATCATGTTTCTGTTCCATTTCAAAGAGTCATAGAATCATTTAGGTTGGAGAGATTTGAGTCCAAGTGCTAATGATCATTTCATCATTTTTACATCTGCACATGGTCATAGCTCACTTTAGGATGACTAGAAGTATAGTACTATTGGTCTTTCCTTTGTATTGCAATTCATTATGGGAAAGATCAGTATGTCTGAATAATGTTAGAAATCAGTGGGTAATTTAAATACTCAGCTTTCAAGCTAAAGTTTAAAAAAAAAGAAGCTACTTCTTTGGCCACAATTGTACAATACTTTTAGGAATTATATATGTCAGTTAAATTTCATATTTAAGAACAATTTTAGATGACCTTTGCATGTATTTGCTTGAATTTCACTTACACAGTGCAGAAATGCAATGATGCCTATTTGAGCTGCAGAGGTGAACTACAACATTCATGTACATAAAAGCAGACTGTGCTCCTGTGGTGCAGTCTGTAACAGTCTGGATAGCCAAATTGTCTTCCCTTCTGTCCTGGAAGTAGAAAGGGAAGTGGAAATGGCTAGTAGTCTGTCCCAGACTATTACTAGGGCAAATGTATCCAGCTTGATTCTTCCAGCACAAGGCTGAGGTTTGATTTAACAGTTCAAGTTCTATGAAAGTTTAATCAAAACTATTTATTTATTAACTCAGCTGCCAGTTTGTCTTGCTTACCTCTCAACACCATGATGTTAACCTTTATTACTCAGCCTTGTAGGGAAAATCAGATATTAGGTGGATTTTAGACTGTGGTTTTATGGCTGGCTTAAGCTGTTGTGAGTGCAGGCTCTCAGTTAAAGAGGTGTTTACAGACTGCTCTCTCTTTCCCTTTTGCCCATGTCCCCAACCCAGACAGCCAGTTTTTATGAGACTATTCAGGGAGCTGAATGGGAAAGTTTACTTAGCTAAAAACTGGTCAATTTTTCGTGTAGAGTGCCTGTTTTAGTACATTTACATCCAAAGGAGTGCTAGTCCCAGTTCAGGACTGCCCCTTTTGGTGACATTATGGATTTAAATTTGCTTATGCTAATCATGTAAATGTAACCTAATAAACCCACAACAATTAGATATAAAGAAATTTAGCATGGATGTCTTTCTTGCTCATATGTAGCATGCATTGAAAAATAATAGAAGGGAAAGCATTTATTTAATAATTCTTGAAAGAATTAATTGAAACAAGGTAGCTATTTTAGGTTACTTTGTTTAGATTTCATTTTCCCCCCTCAACTAATATGTGAAATTTTCTGAACTTTAATGTATTTCCAAGCACTGTTTATTCTATGAATTGTCATGTAAATTGATAGAATTTTACTCATTTTGATGTTTCAATAGACTCTGTTAAGACCTATAAAGAAATTTTTGTGAAAAGCATTCACAATATATCTTTTTACAAAAGATTCAGTGGATACAATAGGGTTTATAACACAGGACAGAAAAACGTTCTGTGTGTAGTGGGAATAAACTTGAAAAATCTCAGATAAATGTAGACCACTTAACAGAGTTTCCTGTAACAGTTTTGCTTTTTCTTCCCATTGTACTTGGGATGAATGGAATTACAGCTTCTACTTTAATAAAATTAAGCAATATTTTTATTACATATGGTCCTGATAGTTTTAGAAGCACCACATTTCTTCTTTGCTCTTGCTGATCGTCTTCAGTGGGTTTGGGTGACGTTTTTTGGTTTGAGTGTATACAGTGAGATTTAAAAAATGTAAATTTATTGCCTTTAGATATTTTCTCCCCTTCCTCTCAAATTTGTGTTATCAAGTCTACTTCAGGTCAGTAGATTTTCCATTAAAGCCACAAGCATAATTTTGAGTTCACTGAAAACTTTCTAGACTTACTATTATTAGGTTGATTGGTCTATCAACGTGGTGGACAAGAGATATATTTAAAACTATTTAGACCAAGCAATAGAATGTGAATTGCATGCTTCAGAGCAGGGGATTAATATTTTTTTCCAGACAACCTTCCTTTCATTTTCCTGTTCTTTTTCCTCCCCCTTTGCTATAACTGCATGAAGAGGCATGCACAGATGCCTGCTGCCAGCGTGTGATACTTAACCTGACCGTCAGAGCAGCCTCACAAAGGAAGGCTTTTCAGGTCCCCCAGTGAAACAACCACTGCATTTTATTATGGCGTGAAATTAGAAATGAAAAGCCCTATGGCTCTTGCTGTTTAGTAATGCGGAATATGTCGTTTCTGATGGTGATGGTAGTGCTGGGAGGGAAACAGAAAGCCAGGGGAGAGAAACAAAGTAACGATTTAGACAAAGAGGGCCCCCCTCTTTTTGGTCGTCTCTGATTGTTCAGTGGTCTATAAAACCATAGAACTGTGGTGGATACAAGCAAAAAGAACATTTAGTTGCGGCTCTCTCATTCAGAAATGTGTGTGTGAATTTGCAGGGTGATGTATAAGTCGAGTCATCTGTTAGCAGAAGAGTTCACTAGTTTAACTCATTTATAAAACAGCAACAAAAAATTTGACTTTGCTTGGAGAGAGAAGCACTGCTCTGACAGACACTTTAAGTTGCACAGCAAGATGGTGTTTATAACAAGACTGTGTGTGGTTTTCTGAAACTGCCTTGTAACAGATTGGAAGGGGGAAAGTGCCAGCTTGAAGAGGCTTTCTCTTGTCTGTTTAAGATTAAAAGAATTATGTTTTCTCAATGGAAATTCTCTACATATATAAAATGTCAAAATATTTATGCTCACTTTTACTTTAAAAGTATTATGTAATCACTGAAACAAATGGTCAACTATTAGAAAATGAAAAGGCAGTTTATGAGAGAGACATTTTAGAACGTAAGATGGGCTTCTTTTTTATGGAATCATAGAATCATTTATGTTGGAAAAGACCTTTAAGATCATCAAGTGCAACCGTAAAGTTGTCCATGAGCTGATCACTTTCACTGCTACTGGAAACAAATGGTGAAAGCCCATCTGCCATGCTAATATCTGGAAGCGAAAAGCTGTTATGTTTTGCCGACCCATTTTAGCAGTAAATATTCCTGTTATTTTTATTAGAATTACCCTCTTTGGATCCTCTTTGCATGGAATGGGTGGCAGGGAATGGTGGCCTAGAAACAGTAGGGATATACAGGCAGAAATGTTCTTACTATGTTACTATCTGAGTTCCAGATGGGATCTTGGAGAAGCTTTAAAAGCAGAAAGACAAAGTTAGCATGTCCGATCCATGATTGGTAGAACAGATGCACACATGACAAATCAGTTTATTGGTAAACTGCACTGCAGGACTTCAACCTGAAGAAAGAAAGTTCAGGCAGAGAAGTAAAACTACTATTGTTGCTTAATTTGGGTAGTTCTTTTCATTGTTCATTAATACAGTAGCTACACTGCCAAAAAATTCCATATGTAAGCAATAGCGCAGAAAGAAGCAGGAAGGCACTAAGCAATTAAAGCTATTAGCACTATCAGAAAGAAATCTGTTAGAGGGAGCTTTTTAACCATTTTAAACTGTATCACTTAATTTGATTTCAAATAATCTGTGCACTTTATTACAATATATAACTTATGTGCACATTAGCACTCCAGGCTTGACTTGCTGCTTTGTAGCATTTTACCAGTGCTGTGCCTTAGATTTTGACAGGTGAAAACTCAGAATGTGGAGATTTAGAGTAAGGGCTAGGAAGAGTTTTAATAAAAGAGAATTCATTTGCACTTAGTGCAGCATGTTAAAAGTATGGCAACAGAGGAATGGGAAAATTATCTTTGAGACAATAGTTTGAATAGGGATAATTAGAACAACAATTTTAAGACCACAATAGGTTAGTAGAGGAATCAAAGATGTGAAAAGAGGAGAGTGAAAAAGAGCATTATCTCTGTAGCAAAGAAGTGGTGGTGGAATAGCTGCTGCACTGAGAAAGAGCCAAAATATTTGTACCTATTATAAGCATTTCTAAAGAACTTCAGGAGGATCAGAAATGCTGCTGGGGCATGCCCCTTCAAGGGGAGAGGTTGACTTCTAAGGCTCTCCTTTAGAGAAAAACTTGTTTATACAGAAACCACTTCAACAGAAGAGAGAAAGATCCATCAAATACTCTGTGTTTAGGGAATTCATCTTGACAGTAGAAGGTTTAAATTCAATTCCGTGTTTCAAAATCAGGCAAAATAGGAGCTCACAGTTGTTTCTTTGGTGACTGTGTTAAGCTTTAGGCTATGATGCAGGAAAAGAGAAGAAAGTACGTGTCCCAGTTTCATCTGCTGGTACAAACCCCTGTAAACAAATTTTGACAAGAACTGGTCAGGAATGAACTAGTGTTTGGGAGCCAGTTTTATGTTGACATCGATGGCCATTATTTTGACTTGGTAACAAAGAATAGAAACATGAAAAGAATCCTAGGATTATTCTGTCCTTTCAAACAAACACTTCTGCTGGCAGAGTTTGACATGCCAGACAACTAAGCTATACAGATAGATACCAAGCTGTCAGTGTTGAAAGTTATTTTCATTCTAAACAGATTATATTTGAAACTGCTGCATTTCAGCTATGGTGTGATGATATGAGTTCTCCTGTCCTGTTTTGTTTTTTTTTTTAATAGTAATTTACTTTCCAAGTATTTGATGTCAACACAGTTTCTTTTTCAACACATGCAGTGATTTTCACCTTTGATACATGCACAACATTTCTGGTACCTTTCAGTTCCTGTATAATTTGGGGAATGAACAGCAAAGGCTACATGGACTTTCAGGATACTTGACATGAAGATCTTGGCAAGGGTCTTGGTCTTTCTGGTGCCATAATTTTAGGAACAAAGCCTCTAATGCTACTCTCTATATATAAAGGTCTGTCAAACTTAACTGATACACTGTGAAAGATACAGTAACTCAAATTGCTAACACTAGAATAGTGATACTGGCACTCTTGATGTTGTCTACTGGAAAGAGCTGGACAATTAGGAAAAATAAGTGTTTCAAGCTCATGTTTTAGGTTACAAACAGTTGCTCTTCCAGAAATTTCCTTTAAGTCTTAATTTGATTTTAGTAAGTTTGCATAACCATGGAGAGTGGTAATTCCTGAACAAGTGAGTGCTTTTAGTCCCTCCACACCCAAGTAAAATAAACACATCGAATGCAGCTATTTGCTGTAGCAGTTTAAACTATGCTGCTCAACTTTCACCCAGTCAAATTTCTCAGAAATGTTCCATTCTACTCTGAAATAACCATGTGAATGACGAGGCCACTCTCCAAAGTGCTGATAAGAGATAGAAGGTGGTTGCACCTAAAACTGCTATAGTTCACTTCACTGTGTTCCTAAAGCCTTGTAAGAGGCTGAGTAGCAGAGCTGTAATCAAGGGTTTGTCCACCTCTCTGCTCAAGTAGCAGAGTAGAGCTTCAAAGAAACGTAGCAGTATGTTGCCCTTCTCTTACTTATCTGGATATGGTCTTGAATGCTTTTTTTCCCTGTGTCCTTCAGAATTTGTAATTGGAAAATACAAGAGGTACGTTTTGCATGACTTGGTGAAGTGAAAGTTGTAGTCGTCTGCTGTGTAGTGGATTGTCCTATCCTTTCGATATATTGAGAACAACCTGCTTGAATATGAAAACAGAAGTCAAACTGTTTAATGCTGGTTTGGAAATGTAATTTGAAAAAGTATTTCTTATCTAAAGCAAGTGATGTGTCATAAGTTCCATATTTCACCTGCAGGTTGTATACGTCATCCTATTTAAATAAGAATTATTAAAACTAAATGCCAGTTGCGTATATAGTGATGTGCTTTGTGCCTCTCTTACACAGTTTTGTTATTCTTTTCATAAAGGATATACCAAATTCTTCCAGGAAATACAACTCATTCCTATTGACTTAGACCAGTGCTGAACAGCTTACTTTCTGATATTAGACTTCAACACAAAATGCTGTGTTCTCATAATACCCAGCATAATGCGTGGTACTTTTAATGGCAAATTGCTCTGGATGAGTTCCTATGTGAATTAACCAGAAAAATCTCTTAGGGTGTTAGCCTCATGTTAATCCCAACTCCTGTAGGTGATGTGTTATAGTATAATGTGATGTGGCCATGTGGCTGCTATTTCTTGTCACTATCAGTTCCTAATTGCTCCTGTTGGGCTTTTGTGCTGCACTGTTTTACCTTACAGCTGAAGAGGATTCAGAATATTTAAGGTAATTNNATAGAGACACCGTTCCCTTAGTTCCATGCCAGCCATTTTTTTACTTGTTTTAAAGAATAAAAGCATTCATCTATCCTAAAACATAAGGTTGCACTGTCTTAATGTTGATTAAAAATAAAAAGACTTTTTCTTTATACACCTACTTTTATTAATTAGAATAAATTGGCTCTGGCAGATGATAACAAATTCCACATTAGTTACCTGTTCCTTGTCATCTCCCCCACCACAGTCCATGTCAGGATGTCATCAATATAGAACAACAAAAAACACATTTCAAGAAATCTAAAAACTCAACTATTTAAAACCTAAGACCTGGCTTTCATTCAAAACCAGCTCTACAATTAGCAATACTTTCAGACAGTATCAGCTGGGTTCCCAGTGTACATGATAATGTCACAGAATACCCCCAACTGTAACTAATTTAATTAAGACTTGATCCTCGAATACAAAATCACTGCTTTTCACCAAATCACGATGCTCACTGACCTACAGGAGAGAAAACAGGCAACGCAGACAGGGAACCTTTCTCTGTCATTTAACCCTTTTGTTTATTCAGTTAAAAGGGAAATATATTACTAGTGTAATTCTCATGAGAACCTCTTTAACGTGAACAGAGGAGAAACTCCAGGTAGTCACATGAAAGTGCTAGTTTACATAAAAGAATATGCTTCACAGTTGTTCCTATTAGACTTTTAAAAACTTTAAAAGTTTTAAAGATACATAAACCTTTCCCAGTCTGTGTTACATGTATCTGAATTTTAGGAGCTGATTGTGGTTTAAACCCAGATGACAACTAAACCCCCACAAGCTGCTTGCTCAATTGCGTCTTGGTGGGGTGGGGGAGAGAATCAGAAGAGTAAAAGTGAGAAACCCTGCAGTTTCAGGTAAAGGCAATTTATTAGGTAAAGCAAAAGTTGTGCACGTGAGCAAAGCAAAACAAGGAATTCATTCACTGCTTCCCATGGGCAGGGAGGTGTTCAGCCATCTCCAGGAAAGCCAGGCTCTCATGCGTAGCAGTGGCTTATGAAAACAAATGCTATCACTCTGAATGCCTTCCCCTTCCTTCTTTTCCCCCTATCTTTACATACTGAGTGTGTCACCATGTGGGATATCCCTTTGCTCAACTGGGATCAGCTGTCCCAGCTCCTTGTGCACCTCCAGCCTGCTCACTGCTGGGGTGAGGAGCAGAAAAGACCTTGGTGCTGTATGTAATCCCTGCTCAGCAGTAACAAAAATATCCCTGTTATCAGCACTGTTTCCAGCACAAATCCAAAGCATATCCCATACTAGCTACTCTGAATAAAGTGAACTGTATCCCACACTAAACCAACACAGAGCTGAAATGTCACACTGAGTTCTAGAAAGTTGATGCTTAGTGTTCTGATGATTCAATCAGGATTCTAATGAGGGAGGAGAGGGAAAAGAGTCAGAGAAACAAGAGACTGACTGAGTGTAAAATGGGTCTCACAAAATGCTTCTTGAATAGCACTTATCTACCTGTAAGCTAATATGACAGCTGCTGATTCTGTGGTTGAACCCCTCTCTTTGGGTTCTTGGATTTTTTTTTTTACCTGAGTAACTGACTTATTCATTAGGTCAGCTCTACCTCTAATGGTTTGTTTTAAACAAGATAGATGTGCACAGTGGGTGCCTGACCTGATTGAGTGTGTGAGCACTGGAAATTTCTCATACCTGAAGTGCTGCAGTGCCTCATCTTCGGCACTTGATCACTGGGAAAGGTGCCCACAAGCTTGAGTGTGATCCTGTGATACTGTGAGACATTTACACAGAGAAGTGTGCAGATAAAGCCTTGGAATCAGTAAAACTATCGGGCATGGATTTTGGAGAGCATCAAGAACGATCCAGGGTGGAAAGGAGATTAATTTACCTGCCTGTGTAGGATTCTTTACTCTTAGGAGCCTGAAATTCTCCCTGCATATTGATTCTGTTTGCCTGAGCTTTTCATTTTGTAACATAGTCACACCTGTGCATTCTGATTGAGTGGACAGCCCATACCTTAGTGAGTCAGAGGTTTAAACTGGAGATTCAAATAAGTAGAACAGGGTTCTTTAAGAGTTTGTCTAACTTCAGTTTCAGAACCAAACACTTTAATATGCGTAATTGAAGTCAGTTGCCTTGAATCTAGAGAAGGAAAAATCTCAAAGTTTAGGGGGACCTACATTACCACAAACTTTCTGTTTCTCAGCAGAAAGTTGGGAGAGAAATGTAGAAATAGACTTTTATAAAATAAATTGACAAAAATTGTATACATTCCTTAAATGAGCAGCTAGAGTCCTTCAAATAGATTCACTGATCTCATCCCAGGATGCTTTTCTAACCTTTCACTGCAAATTCTTGAAGAGTTGTGATTCTTACCTACTTCTATGCGTAATTAATATTCTCGTGTTACATTAAGTTATTTCCGTATAGGTATAGCTTTTAGAATGACACCATGTCCTCCTAGATGTAGAAGTATCAAGTCAGAATCCTGTGTCAAATTAGAGAATCTAATTTGGTTTTTGGTTCTAACAGAGATGTAAGTCTGGATATTTCTTTTTGGAATTAATAAATGAGATATATCTTCTGGGGGGTTTTTGTATGTATAGATCTTTTGGAAAGATATAATGTAGAACTAATTGGAGGATTTTTTTTAATTGATGTGACAGGTTTTTTTATTATAATCTTCTCGGTGCATCTCCTTATTTTTATCATGAGAAGTAGTTTCAGTAAACACATCCTGCATCTCATGACTCTTACAGTAAAGGAGAAAAATAGTAGTTTAAACTGTTAAAGAGATACTGTGTTCTGTGATGTGATATTTCTAATACTTAATATTTTTTGCCAAAATAGCATGCTGATTGGTTTGAACTTGGTAGATACGTAACTCTGCACTTATTGTTCCGAAATCAAAACATTACGTTCTTCAGACATCTCACAGTCCCACATTTGAGAAACAGAAAGAAACCATTTCTGTTCCTATTTATAAACAGCAGATGAATATTTGAAAAAAAAAAATCTCCAAATAACTGTTTCTCTCTTGCTTCATTTTTCTGTTTCACGTTGTGTTTCCTGGCACTATGCTAAGATTCAAAATCACTTTTCTCGTTGTTTGAGTGCAGCTGTATATGTAAGCATACCCATCATAATGTGATGCTCTCTAAGACTAATGAACACAATATTCTCCCTTGGCTTTGGTTAAATGCCTGACTCTAAGAATGTTCGCTGCTTAGTGCCTGATAGTGAGCACATGCATTTTTTCAGGTACTTGTCCTCATGACATGGTAGGTTATTAGGAGACTGTACACTGAAAGGTGTTTGTTCTGCCCCTTTTTTTTTTCCTAGCTATCTTAAGATCCATTTAATTAAGTTCCTTAGGACAGCAAAACACTTGAATATATGTTGTCAACATAAGCCATTCATTTCTGACCTTGCTGTTGGGAGCAGTGTATATGGTGAATGATAATGAAAAGAGTAATTACATTCCAGCTATAATACTTTAATTCCATTGTTCTTACAACAGTTTGCATATGACTTAGTTTCCACTCTGCTGAAGAAATAAGCCTTTTTAGACAAAAATGCTGTAGACACTCTTCTACTCCGAAATAATTTTTTTCTGTTTAAGTAGCTATAAATACGTCATATGCAGCTATTTAACTTTATGATATTTTAATAAATATGCAGTATTTGAATAAATATGCATTTCAATACTTAAATGAAGTTTTGCAGTTCATTAGACTTTGAAAAATGCTGTGTTTGTGTAATTCTCTCCCATTCAGGTCAAAGGCATCCTTTCCTAAGCAAAAGTGTTAGTGAGCTACTTTGAAGATCCCTTTACAACTAATGTAAATGGAATGCATCATATGCTAATCTTCTAGCTGCTTTATTTATAGATTAAAAAATAGAACAGGAAAGACTTCTCTAACATGGGTCTTAACTGCAAATTTTTTCAAAAAGATTGAATAAAAAATATAACCTGAAATCTCATCCTCTTAGGAGTGCCACTGTAATGACTGATTCAGCCCTGTATTTCACGTCCCGTCCCACCCCAGCAGTACAGAGCCCGTATGGTGGTGGCAGGGCAGGAGTCAGTGGTGCCTCCAAGGGACCAGTGGCATCTGCCAAATGGACTGCTGGGATGCTTCCTGTGCCACTGCCCTACTGCCTGCTGGTGGTCTGCCATCTTCATACATAAGTCTAGCTTCTGAAAGCAGGTGGCTATGTCTGCAAGGTAGTGTTTCTTACACAAAGTGGAGCCCAAACCAACTGCTGCTTTGTCTAGATACTTTCTTAGCCTGGATAGAGGATTTCAGTATCCTTTAAAGGGCACATACATTTACTACACTAATTTAGAAAACCTGAGTATGTTTCCCTGATGGGTGGGAATAATTTTCTCATGAGTGTTTTAGATATGTTGAAACTGTTTTTATTGGTGAGAAATACTGTATGATTTCCTCTCAGACATCAAGGCTAAGCTAAACAGAAGTAGAATAGCTTATGTTGGTCTGGGGAAGCTTTGGGTCAGTTGTATTAAAATTTTTAGAAATGGAAACTTCAAGATGAATGATTTAGTCTCTGAAGACTTGGATTTAAGAAAACAGATGTTATTGTCACTAGTTCTGACTCACATTTTCTTGATTTTGATTTTTATTATGCGCAGAACTATACCTGTCACAAAACCTTTAGCTGCTCTTGATGTAAGCCCCAGTTTTGCTTTTTCTTGAGGCAATTTTCAGCTTTGGACTAGATGGACTAAAAATGGGGGAAATCCATAGTGAAATGATAAATGTCTTACTACAGTATTATGCAGAGTACTACAGAATATATGTTCTTCAGTAGGCTCATCTTGATGCACATGCATAGCAAAACAGGTCAGAGATAAGAAAAAAACCAGCACAACCCTTGCAGATCAAAGATACAGCTCAGAGTGACACATGTAAATGGGACAAGAAAGTTTAACAGAACCAGTCAGGCTATGTTTTATGAGGACAGAGAGTTTATTAAAAAGCTGACTGGAAAAAAAGACAAATTTATGTACATAATAGCCCTTCTTCAGAACTGGCAGAACTTTGGATCTGAAACACTTTTCCCTCTCTGTATAAAAAGCATCAGGAGAGAATTCTTGGGAAAGAAAAGGTACCTCTCTGCCTAAGATTATTGCCATTCAAAGGATATAGCTCACCAGATAGTGGGAGTTATCTCAATATCTCAACTGATTTACAGTTTAAGTCAAGGACTCGGAGGGGAGACCTGGATCCAAGCTTGCAGTGTTCCTAGCTACCCACTTCAGGGTAACCTCATAATAAGATAGCTAAGAGGATAAATGCACAAACCTCAGTGTTTGTGAGGTGTTACCATCTTTTTCATTGCATGGTTAATAACTAAAAGTTCCAGACTCTTCTGCAAAGTTACTGGCAATGTGTCTGTGTGCTGCTATTACCAGTTATTCTTAACTGACAGGATGGTACTAAAGCTGGGCAGTGGGCTCCTGCAGCTGCCCATGGTGCTAGGCTAGCCCAGTGCTCTGAGGACTCCTGGTACAGCGGGAGTGGGGAGATTTTTTTGTTCATGTATATGTAAGAGGGTGTACCCTAATCAGAGCCTATAAGAGCCTATGGAGGCCTTATGCCTGGCTACATCATCTGCTTTTCTTGACATATTCTGAGAGCAGTTGAATTGCCCGATGCCGCTCATCCCTGGTTCATTTTCTCCTTTGAAGTGTCCAAGTTGAGATGTCCATTGCCTCTGCCTACCCTGAGGCAGTAAATGCTGGGGCCCAGCTGAAAGTCTAGGCTGCCCTGTGTGCTTATTGAAGCAGAGCAACAGCCAGAACACATCAGGTGCTGGGGCTGACTTACATTGCACATAAAGACATCCTGGGACAAACACCTTGAACAAACCCTCTGAATCATACAGCATCTTGATGTTTCCTTCCAGGAGTGCCAGCTGCTTTGCTCTACAGCTTGCAAGGAAGGTGGTCCAGTCAGCATGAGCTTGGTCTTAGTTGTCAGCTCAAGACTGTGGATATGCTGGTTTAGATACACTGTCTGTGGCTGCACAACAGTGAAACAGGAATTTGGAGAAGGCAACAACATGGAAATCCTGAGAGTCTTGACAATTGCTGACAAAGTCGCAGAGTAGTCAAGATGTCTTCTATTTTGTATTTACAACACTTATATCTCAGTAATTTTTGGATTAAATCCATCAAACCAGGGGAGTTATAAAATGACATGACAGAGGAATTGGGCTCAAATTTGCAGTAACTATGCCACAGGAGGAAAAACGCTCTGTAATTAATTAAACTTACTGGCTTCAGTGATATTTTATAAAGTATCCTTCTAATTACTCTGTGTACAACACATTGTGAATTTTGAAGAGCTAGAAATTGAGTTTAAAATACCAAAGTATATTTAAAGAAAATGCTTAATTGGTATTTTTCATTCCTAAAGTATGTAATGTTTGTAACCAATGGTTTTATTATACTTTTAGGCTTTGTTGCTAGTAGGAAAAATGCTTAATTTTTAAAACACTGTTGGTTCTAGTACATTAATGTACAGGTGTCCAGTCAAGATGCAGCCTATATGTATTCATGCTTGATTTTGAATTGCCTAAATCTAATCCAATCTAATGCTATATCGAAAAGAAATGATATAAATACTGTTGTGCATGTCAAAGGCCTTTCTTACAATAAGTATCTTTCCACTGTTACCAGAGGGTGTAGGTGTTACTAACTGCCAATAATGTGGAGTATTTTCCGATATCTTACGTCTAACAAAGACAGAGAAAAGGTTTCTGGATGTGAACCTGAATTTATGTTTCAGCTGAAGTAAATGCTTTTAATAGTGCAATTTTTCTTCTTGCTGTGCTTTGAAGCTTGACTCTGGTTTGTAGAGTTTGAATCTCATCTCTCTGTATAGCCATTGCGGTAAAGGTTAAAGGTGAAGTAATGGTAATATGGTGCTTGAAATAAAATGGTTTTGCTAACAGACCTGTGAACATTGTCTATTTATACAGAAATAGCATTTAAACCTCTTCTGAGTTTACTCCATAGCTTGATGAAATAGTTTCTCACTTGGGTAGACAATATGCTTGTCCAATCTTTAGGCTGATTGCTGAGGAGATTTAACTTTCTGTAGTTTAGAGTAGTGCTTTTGACATTGTCTCTGTGATCCAGTGACATGGTGTTAAATGGTATTAAGACCTAGATTCAGTAAGTTGGAAAATAGGATGGCATAATAAACAAGTGAGTCAATTGCCTTGCACTGTAAGAAACACTGAAAATATTTCTTGTACTCTAGCCATGATTTGTCATGACCTTGCTCTGACACCATGACTCAGTGACACAATCTTTTCCCCAGGAGAAGTGGATTATTAACTTCCTGTAGGCCAAACAAACAACTGGAGAAGAAATGGGGTGATTTGTGGTTGTTTATTTCATTCTCTTCCTGACACTTCTCTGCCTCCTGATTTTTCCTAGTGCCTGGAGCCCTGCAAAGAGTCCTGGGACCTGAAGAAAAACCATTGCCAAAGCTTCTGTGAGGTACATCAGCCCAAGGGCATGCTTTCTCACTTTATTCTAGCAGTCTCTGTAATTTAAATTATCAGCTTCAAGGAGGCAGCTGAAAACCATGAGATTTTACAGCAATCCCCTTCATTTGAAAGGATACACATATAACATTGTAGCCATATTCATTTTGAGTTGAAAAAAGTAGTATTTTTTTTCTAACGAAATGATTTCTCTTAACTTTCAGTTTTAAGACTTGTTCTTGTCACACTAACATAGCATCTCTCAGAAGGTGCTGGTAAATCCCTCCTATAAGATGCTATTTCTACCACTTGCCCTGCTGTCTTTTTTGGCCATGTGTAAGAAAGACAATCTTTGTTTAAAAGATAAAATGTCATTGTGTGAAAAATCCTTGTGCAGGGTAGCTAGAACGGATGGCTTTCCTGTATGTGCAAGTCAATCCGATTTTTAAAAGAACAGTTCTCTGTGAGTAACTGGGTTGTGGACTCCAACTTCAGAAGACTAATATCAAAATGTGTAATTATTCAGGAACAAATGTTTTGAAAACTGTTTTTGAATCATGTTTCAGAATAATCTGTGAATAAGCAAACATGAATCAGTTGAAAAAAGAAGGAGATGGTTGGTTTTTTTGGATTTGAAACATGGCTCCATTGAGTTGATGGAAGTCAGCTGTTACATTTCTTAAGTGTTTTTTAGTTCAGAATGGAATTATCATCTCAATAGAAAGTCAGTTCGTTATAACTGTATCAGTATAAACATAAAAATTTATTGAAGTCTATTAAAGTGAATGATTATGAAGATTTTAATATTTTCCTTTACAAAATAGAAATTATCTTAGTTAATATACTGATCTCACTGATACACTAAATTAAATCCTCTCTCTCTTTACTGTGGACACTCTTTTTTTGGTATAAGAGCATGTATTATGCTTAAATGATTTTAAGCATCATGAAGCTGATTAGGAAAAGCTGTAATTTCCACAAAAAAGAAATTAGATACAACAACGTGTTAGTAGGGATTACATTACTGATCTGCGTAGTTACATCAGAAGACAACATAGAAGTTTCTTACAAAAACCAAGCCTTGTGAGAGTTTTTTAACCCGGCTGATGTGCTACTTCCTCATACACAAAACTCTAGGGGAGTGTATTAAAATAGTTTTAGTGGATCTAATTTATGTTGTTCTTGTATATCAATCCTCACTCAGGCTGTATGTTTCCAGATATGGCTGAAAATATGTATTAAATTGGTTTAAAAGGAAAACATTTGTAGAACACTGTTCCATTGTAGTTAAAAACAGTGAGCATCCTTCTTTGATTAGTGTTTTGTGGTTAAAGCTAAATTTAGAACTTCAAAGGCCCATAATGAAGAGCAGCACATTTAGCAGCTAACTGAAAAATGAGCTGTGAAATAGGGTGAGGAGGAGAAGCCTTGAGGACGTATTATGCCTTGGGGAGCTATAACATTTTTAATTAAGTAGCTGCAAATTTGTGATGTTTTAGGATTTGAAATTAGCTTCGTACACACTAAAACCCTGGACCACTTTCCTTTCAGACTCAGGTATACTCCCTAGATATTGATTGAGCTAAACGAGGATGTTTTCCTGGAAGAGTGTTTTCAATCTTTTTGTATTTTGTAAAAAATCTTGAAGCAACAATTTAGCTTTGTGTTTCTCAAGATCCCTGCTTGGTATATTACTTCTTACCTACCTAATGAGTGTACTGCTGAACGTTAAAGGGAACCTTATGTGTGAAGAAAAGTATACAGTTTATCTGACTCCTTTTTCCCCCCCATAAATTCAGTTTCCTACTGTTTTAGCTTTTTAACTGGCTAACCATGGAATCAGGTGCATTCCAATGGGGGCAACAGCAGGAGTGCATGTCCTACAATCACTGGAGTCAGTAGGAGATATAGGGAGTGCTTGTTTTTGCAGCCTTTAGGCTGATTAAGCCCCGTAACACACAAATGCATCTTTAAAAGCCCAATTCAAAGATTCTAGGAAAAGATGGGAGAGATAATGTAGTGGCACATTCTTTGACCACAGTGACTTTGGAGAATAAACTGACACATAGTCTGTGAAACACCTGGGTCTCTATAATAGCCAGGTCTTTCTCATTTTGGCCGAAATTCGAGAACAGTAAAGAAAAGAAAGGAAACCATTTGAATATGGAAAGAAGTTTCAGAAGTTACGTGAATAGTTGGACAGAGAGTGGTTTATATCTCCTGTGTTGGCTTAGGAACTTGTAAATCAGAGCTGCTAAGGTGGAAGGTTTTTGGTTGCTGTAGGATAGAAAGGCCAGCTATAGACAACTCCAGTTACAAAGGTTGTCCATTAAAGTTCCACCTATCACTTTGAGGGAATTGCTTCAGCTACTTTTGCACCGAACTAAACAAAGAGGAGATAGAATCTCCATGTAGCACACAATATTCTCCCCAGGGTTCTAAATGCTATTTTCCGTACAGTTTTAGGTGGACCTTGCAAACCTCTGAGTAGTACACATTACACAGTGTCTATGCATTGAAGCAACTTCTAATATATCTAGGGCTAGGTTTCTCAAAGAAGTAGCATTTACTTTGATCTTTAATAAATATATCTAAGGCTTATTTTAATTTGTATTTTCTACTGATCATTTTATCAGAAATTTAGTTCTAGTTCCATGAAGAATTATACAGTTACTGGTATGCTGACAAGAACATAAAGATGCTGCAAAATCTTCTCTTAGCCAACTTAGTTCAAACAGTATAATGAAACAAGATTTCCCCTATTTATCTAGAGTGGCATTACATCAGATATTGTGGTGAAAGTGTTATAAAATACAGAGGGAGGAATGTGGAGTATTCAAAAAAAAAGCAGACTGTCTGACCATTGCTTCCCCTTTGTTTTGGGAATGTTTTTGATCTGTCATTGAGCAACTTTGTAGCCAGCCAATGTGAGGAAAACAAGGGAAAGCTGGCAGATACAAACAACATTATTCCATTAAATATGGTGAATTTACTTGAGAGAATTTATCATTCTGTACTTGGAATGCTTTTTTAGAAGTGGCTTAAATGTATAAATCTTCAGGGATAGTCTTGCAAAAGCTGAAAATCTGAATATTCCTCTGGGAGATCTTGGAAAACTTACAACATTTTAGGGGTTTTTTTTCGGTTGTTCCAGTTGAAAACATTATACACTTCTTTTATTTTCCTTTTAGCCTCTTTTCCCCAAGAAGAATTATGAATGCCTAACTAGCTGTGAATTCCTTAAGTACATCCTGTCTGTGAAGCAAGGGGACTGCCCAGCACCCGAGAAGGCCAGTGGTTTTGCAGCTGCCTGTGTGGAAAGCTGTGAAGCTGATAGTGAATGTTCTGGAGTGAAGAAATGCTGTTCCAATGGATGCGGTCATACATGCCAAGTTCCAAAGAATCTGTACAAAGGTAGAAGTTATTAATATGTACTCATACTGGGTTAATAACTTCAGGCTGTAACAAAGTCTTCTAGAAAACCAGGACTTTAATTTCCTGGGAGTTAGTATGAATGGGAAGAAAAATGAGAGGTGCCTGTAGACACGTGGCTGCACAGTGAAAGGATGAAAAGCCAGAGAAAAGTGCTGCTTAATTTCTGATTTTTTTTTCCCTTCTTGTCCAACCTGTGTCTGGAAATCTGTGGAATGTAAGCATGTGGCTGTTATGAATCATCTCAAGCAGAATAAACTTTGCCAATTTAGGTGAAATCTTACTTAATTTGATGCAGATGAGAGATAATGCAGCAGGAAAATATTTAACAATAAATAGTTCTGATCCTATTAATCATAAATAACATTTATGTCTATAAGCCAAGCAGGTGGGATTACCATGTAGGAAGTGTGAAATAGTCTCGTAAAAGAACAAATCAACTCAGTGTTTTTGGCATTGATGTTCTTAACGACCTAAGAACAAAATAGTGAAAGATTTTAATATCACAAATATATGTGATAAGTATATATATATATGTGTATATATATATACTTATTTTATATATATATATAAAAGTATATATATATCTATATAAGTGTATATATATATATACGCACACACTTATTATTTAAATTTCAGGCAGTCTTATTCGGAAATTTTTAATTGATTTGATTCCTGTTAAAAAAAGCTTTTCTTTGACATCCTTCAACAAGCACATACAAGCTAAGAAATTATTTGGTTAGACAAATTCCAGATTTTAACTTATTGGAATTTAAAAAATCTTTATACATGGAAATACTTGAAAAATGTGCACTTAACGCAGAAAAATTGTGAGTTGCATGTTCTTAGTCCACACAGTAAGTATATTTTGTTAGAAATCCATTCTCCTTATATCAGTAATAAAAAATAAATATTACTCAGTTATTAATAAGATATCATGGACTCTCTGTGGGACCCTAATATCAGAGCTCTGAACTAAGCTCCAGGTTTAGATCTGAATTCATGCTTATTTCCATCTGGGGATGGTAACATTATAAAATATGCGAAGAAGATGGTGATTTTTTTTTTAAGTTCATTGTTTTAACTGAAATGTTAATGAATCTTTTTGGGTGTCCCTAGTGATGAGAATGTATGTCAGAAACAATGTGCTTTGATTTTTGAACCCTGCATTTGAGTGGGTCATCATGTGGGCCATCAGGAAGCACTGTCTTACTGACATAAATGGAGAAAATTTGCTCTAGAAGTCATACAGCTGAGTAAGCATAAAACTTATGAAAGTAGTGCTCAAAGTACTTTGAACTGCAGGCAACACTGTGATTCAGATTGCCAGTGCAGAAGGGAAATTCTTTTGTTTCTGAGATACTTTAGAGCAGGTACTTTAAAAATAAAAGGAATTAGTATATTCCAATACACAACACCTTTAAAAATGAAAGTTATTAAAATGGATCACCTATTTATTTCTTTTGTCTTATTGAGACAAATGACCAGAGTGATAAACAGGTATTCATGTTGAATATAAAATTATTTACATGATCAAGCTCCGTGCCACAACTACAAAGCATTCCAGTAAATGTATCAACTGGAGAGGGTAAAAACAAAACAAGCAAATAAAACAAGTGTACGTGTTTCTGGAGCTGACATAGAATATGACAGGATATGATACATTCTGTAACTGCACACTGAAAGGTCTACTACTGTTCAGCCTGATTATATAGGAGCAGAACTAACCCTCCCTATCATCTTATCACTGATCTGCAGGAGGTGCTTGCTTGTAAGAGCATATATGTCTTGCAGAGGAAGGGCAAGCTCAATACCCTTCTGCCTTCTCAGCTGATGAATTCGGCTAATTAGCCTCTTCAGCTTGCCTTTCTGCAACAAAAGACAAATAGAAGCAGAGCAGGCTTGCTATTCTTTTCCTCCAGGGGCAAATGACCTTCCTGTCACTAAGGAAGAACAAACTCTGCAAGCATGACTAAGATCTAGTGAATAAGTTTAGTACTTATTCTTATCATTTTGACAGCATTCACAGCTTGAAAATGAACTCAGACTGAATCTAAGAGTCTACAGAAGTTCCTATAGTTTTACTGTTGATCAAGCTCTGGAGATTTTTCACAACAGTAGATATAAAATTCCCATCTGATTTGCTGGATTAACAAACTGAATTTGCCCTCTAGTACAGAGTGCTAAAGCCCAACCCTAAAGGAATATTAATGTGAGTACACTGCCACCAAAGATATATATTACAGATGTTGTTGGATTAACATAGCAAGTCCATTATCAATGTATTTTTCATCTCTGTTGGGAGTATTACTAACTGGTTACATAGTCCTCACATATTTATGTCTCTTTACTGAAGATATCAAATATTGTCTCATACTCTTCTATCATCAGCCTCATCCACCTTCTTTATGCCATCTCAACTAGTGAAGGACTTCTGAAAGTGTCCCTTCTCCCTTTCCTACCTATTTTTTTTTATATGGACATAATAATGTTATAAATAACAGGCATTGTCTAAAGTAGATTTGGTACTTTAGAGATAGATACGGGGCAATAGATCTGCTTAGAAATAAACAGTTAAAAATGCAGAAGAAAAGGGAAGGAAAAGGAAGGAATGAAGAATGTGAGACCAGGTTTGCTTTATCTAATGTGTGCATATGCATCCTCAGTGAAGGACAAGGACATACATCTTTTCCCACACTGAACTGGTGACAGCTGAAAAAGTTACCCATCACATTTTTCCTGTTTCAGAAGTTAGAGGTCCCTCAGATGTGATGATGCACTACTTCATGCTGTCTAACCCAGCCTAACTAGTTTTCTCTGAAATGTATAAGGGATCAGTCCATACAGCAGAAGAAACTGTATAGAAAAAGTAAATTGTGAAGAGATTATGACATTGAAAAGGTGTGATGGTATGGCAATATCATAATAGCATAGCTGGGGCCAGATGGTCAACCACAGTTTAATGACTCTTTTCATGCTTAAAGAAAAATAGATTTGTATTAAAACCATAGTGTAGAGTTCTAGAAGTGTCCATCTCTGAGTCGCTGGACAACTGTGTTTACAATTGTATTGATGCCATGTGCCCTTTACTGTCCCAATACCGTCCATAGGAATTCTTTAAATTTTTAGAGAACCGACATTTAAGACACAGATTTTTGTGATGGACCATTTTGCACTTTCCATGGCACAGAGAGGTATGTGCTGTTGGAAAGACACGTTCAGAAACATTTTTCCTGGACTCTGCTATTGCACATATACAGCAATCAGTGATTTGAATTCTTTGGTTAAACACTGCAGACTTCAGAGGACTAATTTGTGCCAGCACGAAGAAAGGGCTGACCATTTACATAATAAAAAGCACATTGAAGAGTAATCGAATCTTCACATCTGGATATTAAATTGATGGTGCCGGTTCTACAAAAGTATTTTAAAATGCACTTGGTGCTGTGCTCTCATTGTTTGCGCTGCTGCGCTCCATCTGCACACAATTACGTAACACCAGAGAGGCTGAGATACTTGCAATCAAGTGAATCCAACTGCCCCTAATGCAAAGCAGATGGAAGTTTTCTTAACATGCAAATTGTAAGATTATTGTATATCATAATTAAAGAAGGATTTTCAAATGTTGAAATCTAAACTGACATGTTCAGCAATGTTTGTTATATTAGACTTAAGACTGCAGGCTGTTGAAGGATATCCATGTTCTAAACTGCTGTGATAACCAGATTCAGGTACTGGATTTTCTTCAAGTTGATTTTAGGTTTCTTCAAGATCTACAGGTTCACTTTTCATTTACTTGTAGCTACTTGTATACTCATATTTATAAGAACTGTTAAAATAAAAAAGGCAGTTTGTTTCTCTGAGGAAATTTTGGTACCCAGTCATCTGTGGCAGAGTAGGAAACAATTTATTTAACCAATACATACAGCTGGACTTATGTGAACACTCATGGAAACAGCAAAATTAAATAAAGTGCATATGATAACTTATAAAGAACAATTGTATGTCAACATAGAAATCTTATTTGTGACATATCCTGAAGTGACAAAATGCTGCACACTCAAATATATGTGTTCCTAAAGTCTGTCTAGAGAAATGTGTCTAACACTTGAATTTGTTGATTTAATCAAAAGATGCCAAATTTGAAGAGTTGTTTTTTCCTTCAAGCTACTGCAGATGCTTTCAAAAAGGTGCTATTACTGGCAGTATAAACAACTGAAATAACCATACATTGATGTCACTGTGTAATGAGAAATTGTAATAATATTTTAGAAAGATGTCTGTGAAGTGCAAAATTTTACAATATACATTAGATAAAACATGTCTATTCCAAGATGTCTTGGAATTACATTTCGTAGATCGTTAGGGAGAGTGGAGAGTGACACATTACACAATACAGCTGCTTGTAAGCCAATAAGATCATGCTGCCACGAAGAAGCAAACAACTTTTGAAGCATATCAGGCTAATGTAAAATGTGTGAAATAATCACACTTCACTAGTCTACACTGTTAAGAATTTAGACACAGTCTGCATCCAGTTTTAATCCTGACTCTGGGGAAGGATGTTGGCCAACTGAAGAGTCTCCAGAGACAGCTGCAAGAGTGAACAGAGGTCTAGAAACACAGATTTAAAAGGGAAATGAAATGCAATGTGGTTATTAGACTGAAGAAGAAATACAGAAGCATGATATTAGTCTTGTGGTTCATAAAAAGCTTCTCTGTAGATAAAGAATCTTTTGCCCATGATCCATGAAGACCTTGGACCAATTTTGAGTTTAAGATGCAACTGAGAAGACTAACCAAGGTAGTGAGAAAGCTTTCTCGTAGTAAGGATAGAGGAGTATTGGGACAGATTACTCTGTGATTCTGTGGAAATTTTGTCATTAGATGTGTTTAGGGATACATTCAGTGAAAAACTGAATAGCAGGTGTAGCTGATTCTGCTGGGGATCAAATGGATCTTTCTCCAGGTTATCAAAACTTATTTGGTAAGTTTTTTCTGTAAGATGAGTTTTAGCTTACAACTTTCAGATCCTAGAGATTTTTAATGAAATAAACAATTTTGAATTTTTTTTAAACAAGTTTTAGGATTAGCAGATATATGTTAGCTTCGAACATTTCTGAAACTTCCATACTTATCATTCTCCCCTTTTTGCCTTCTCTCTCACCAACAGTCTTTTTTTTAATTATTTTTTTCTGTACAGCTTCATCTACAAATGGCCTAATTGCAGCTTGTAAATTAGTCATGTATTTTTGTCTGCATGTTCCTACTACAGGTGTTCCACTGAAACCCCGGAAAGAATTAAAGTTCATAGAACATCAATCTGGAGACCTGGAGGTGAAGTGGTCTTCAAAATTCAATATTTCCATTGAGCCTGTGATCTATGTTGTTCAGAGGAGATGGAATCAAGGAATCCATCCAAGTGAGGATGATGCTACTAACTGGCAAACTGTGGCACAGGTCAGTTCTTTGCAAGCGATATGGATCCCTTGCTTCCAGACAGTGATCTAAAGGTCCTCTTCCGACCAGGGAAGAGTTAGGTCACTTACAGGTGGGGAGGCTTATGCTCAAAATACTCTGAGGTTTATTTTTCAAAATAAGTCTATTTTGTGGATTTACTCTTTATAGAACTAGCCAGAGGCTCGATTTTTGTAAGGCCAGTGGGCGGCACTTTCTTATAAGCAAGTATTTATGATTTATTCATATGGGAATTCCAAAATCTCTGAAAGTGAAAAATCTCTTGAAAAACCTAGAATTAGAGACCAAAACCAGTGAAAGAAACACATAAGAGATGTAGTCCTTTTGCAGTCAGTGGGACTCATTACACAGTGTCACATTGCTCATGGCTTGAGTCTTACCAAAAGACAAGAAATGCAACTGGCAGAAAGGGTACTTATTTCTTCTAAAATAAAACAGAGAGTGAAAAAAACCCCAAAACAACCCACAAAATTTAAAACCTTTATTCTTTGTAAAGTTGTGTTTTTTTCAGATCTGACCCTCCCAATTTGGAAAATTCTATGATGTCATGCTCTTATCACTCAGTGAAATCCAGACTGAAAATGTAAGATTCATGAGCAAATGTTTCTTAATGAGAAGCACCCAACAGAGCATAAATTTTCACTTGGTTCCTTTCCAGTTTCAGTCTGCTTTTTAACATGCTGACAGTCCACCTGGATGGCAGAGTTCCAATCATTTATCTTACTGCTTCACCCTCATCCCTCCTGACAAGAAAAGTAAAATGCTGATTTTGAAAAGATCTGCAAAATATCATTATAGCTAGGGAAAAAAAAGGAAGAGAATAAGTAGAACCATCCACAAAATAAAGTAAGGGATTTAAATTCTGCGACAATTTGTGTTCACTCTCAATTCAGATTGTGTAAGAAAATGCTATCTTATAATAACATAAAGCTTGTGAGACTGAGCACTCAGATGTGAATTTCTTAGCTTCAATGCAGTGCTGGAGGGAGCTGTGTCACTCCGTCAGAATCTTGCTCAGAAAATGTCACCTGCATCAGAGCCTTGCATGAAACCTTGCTTGTGCAAGCCTAAGGGAACCTGCATGTCTCCAAACCTGATAAAGTCATAGCGGCTTATTATCTCTTAGCTGAGACAGATGTCTTGAACCTGTTCTCCATATCCAGTAAACACTTTCCTGCCTTTCTACATGGTATTTTCCTAGAAAAAATGAGCTAGATCTGATTTATTCCTCACTGTTACCTTGCCACATGTACATGCTACAGGTAGCGCACTGCTGTGCTTTTTCTCATCCTAGAAACAGGCTTCATGCACATTTCTGGAAGCATGCACCATATATACCCCACAGCAGTGGAACATATATGATCCCCTGACTTGCAGTGGATCTACAGGAGAAAGTGTTTCAGAAACGTGTTGCTGTGCAAGAGCAATAAGAACCCTGACAGCTGCTTTTCCTGGGGGTCTGTTAAACGTGGGCAGAAGGGGCTGAGTTAATCACTGTGGCAGGAGAAGCCTCCTCGACTGACATCTTTCTGACAACTTCACTGTCCCTTCTGCATCAGAGGAGACATGAATTTGATTGTGTGGTGGACCCCACTGGGAATGTCAGTTCAAAGCATACTTCAGGATGCCTGACTGGCTTTGTGAACTGTGTATACCTTATGGAACATTCAGGCTGGCCACCCTTGAGGGATGCTAGCAATCAGAATTTCTGTCTCTATCAAGCAGTATACCTCCATGGTGTTTTAGTTTTAGACATCCCACCAGGCAATCAAATCGGTGTAGCTGCTTGCACTACAATTTATTTTGCAATATCAGCAACAAGGATGGATATCCAGATTGACTAAACTGACTGTGTGCACAGCCTCCAGGCTGTTCTTGTCCATATATCTGAGATTTTACTTGTGTGATTCCTAAACACTGGGGTGTGAGACCTTAATTACAGGCAAAGGATTAGAAGAGCTCAGCCATTCATCTGAGACCTCCTAGAGCATCTCAGTCCAGGGGAGATGATGCTGGATCTTACATTACTCTACAATTTAAGCTAGAGACTTTGTAAAAGCAATCAAAGATTAAAAAGGTTGTGGGTGAGGATCTGAATTTCTCTCTGCCTATCCACATATGTAGAGCAATTATGTGGTAACTGTTCGCGTCTTATAAGAAATTTCAAAATGTTTTATCAGAGTTTCTCATCCAATATTTTTATTATCTTTCCAAGAAGAAATGGGGTTATAATTTTCAATAACTTTAATATGTGTATTTAAAAAGGTTTTGCTGTTTTCCATTGCCTTTACAGGGGCTAATTTGAAAGTAGTTTTTCATATTTCACATAATTGTTAATTGGTTGAAAAAATAGTTTTGAAAAAGTTTGTTTCCTTTGTGTTGTATTGCATCATCAGGTCTTTTTTTTCCTGTTTTCTTTTTAAGGAAGAAGGCTCAATCTATTGATTCACTATATTACTCTCCAATTAAATAAAGAAAGCAAACACATTGAAAACAATTTCAGTTACTTTTCACTCTCTGAAGGAGTTTTTTTAACTTTAGTATTTTAGCATACATGTTTTAGAAAATGTGATTTGACTAATTTCCATTGGTTAATATAAAAACTGGGGGGACTAATATGATAATTAGCTAAGTTGGCTGGGATGTACGGTGTCCCAAGTGTTATGCCAACTTTCTTACACTACTGTGTTTTAAGATTTAACCAGCTGAGCAGGAACTGCTGCACTATTCCATGTGAATATTGTATGTCTCATGAACAAACTTATTGTTCTGCTTGGTGCTAGTACTTTCTAAAAATAGTAGTATTTCTGTTTACATTGGAAATTCAGATATTTAATCCCATTAATGTGCTTAATTAAGCTAATTCAAATATGCCAGGTCAGTTATTTTCAGAACACATCTGTTTTGTGTGAATGGATGTCAAGTATATATACACACACAGGTATTAATATATATAATATATATTAATATATATTAATATATAAATATGGGCAGACAATAATGAGGTACACTTATTAGTTTATTCTGTTACTAAAAAAAATAAGGGGCGATATTTACTGACAGCTTGATTGTGACAGACCTTAGCGCTTCACCTTGGAATTGTCTGAATTTTATGGGCAGGTAATCTTTTTTTTTCTAAGACACCTAAAGTTGTGGTTCTGAGAATCGCAAGAGGATTCTCAGCCCTTGACAGTGAGATATCCCTGCTGGAGTAAACCACCAGTCCTGTACACTAAACGTTTCTTGCTCCATCTCCCAGGAAGGGCTTGCTTTGGTAAGCATTCTTAGAGAGGTCCCACCTTATGTGGGATTGCATTCACATGAAATAGGGTAGGTGTGCTGTCCTTTGATAGAATAGTGCATACAGCACTGTCAGGTTTTTTTGTATCAGAGGAAACATAAACTCAGCTTTTACGATACTCCGGATGGTATCTCTTTACTCTCTGAAATGCAGATTCTTTTATCACTGGACGTTGTTTCCAGAGGTATAGAGCTCTAAACTCAGCAGGGTCAGGCTGTACTTTCCTGTTTCTTATTAAATCTTTACACTACAGAAAGGAGTCCAGGATTGATAGTGTGAAAGAAAGAGAATGAACACAGTGAAACAGTCCATTGATTGCTGTAATCCTTGGATAGAAGAGAGTCCTCTCTACAAATCTTTGCTACAAAGACATTCTTGCACCAATTTTTTCAAATAAAAGATAGGAAAAAAAACCACTTGGAGTGGCAACAGAAGAATCCCACCTGAGTAGCCAAATTGCTGTGCTGCTGGGTATGTGTTCTCTTTCTTCTCCCTCCCAGTCCTACCTAATCCCACCTTTCACATACAAGAATTTTTAACTTTCAGCCTTTCTTTCTCCAAGGAACAGTTTTGCCTCTGAGTGTAGAACATATTCCAATAGTACACAGCATGCAACATCCAAGATGATCGGGAAGATTTTCCCGCAACCTATCATACAAAGGATGGGATTGAAGATAGGGCATCCACGCTCTGGGCAAGTACTTTAGTCATTAGTCAATTGTATGAGCAGCAGAGGGAGATTTCTGTGGGCTTTTTGAAGAGAATAGCTGGTATTCCCCTTTTGAAGAATAGAATGAGGGGACTGTTTTCAAGAGAGGGCGCTCAGGGTTTAAACAGTTAAGGGCTGCTGGGACAGGAGTAGCATTGTCAGTACTTCCTAAATGGAGAAGCTCTGAAGTCTCAGCCAAATTCTCACCTGAAAGTCCAGCCGTTTTCTTCTTTCTAGCCACTGGGGGTGACCTGTTTTTCCCTGGACCTAAAATATGCTATTGAGAAGGAGTGTCAAGCTATTATTTGTATTCTCCAGGTTATATCATTAAGACTACATGCTGTTCTAGTTGTATCTTAATATAACTGATGGGGATTTTCCCTTGTCTTCATTAACTTTGGATGGTACTGAAGGTAGACATATTGGTCAATTATTTTGTCTGAGTGCTCATGTATTATTTTATTCCAAATGAAATTCCTACTAGGATTTGAGCTTGCCTTCCTTGCATTCATTTTTTTTAAGCAATAGATAATGTATAGTCAAAATAAATAGTAATTGTGATCTTAAATGGTGATCCTTTTTTTGGTCTTTTAATGATTCTTAAAAAAAATATGCTAGCCTTCCAAAAATTCAATAAAACATTTACTTTATCTCATATACAAGTAGAATTTAGGGGTGTGATGGAATTCAACCATTAGTTATTTAGTACCACTCAGCATACCATTTAGTGGGCTTATGTTCAGATCCTGAAAGGACTCTGAGTATTATGTTCCCAGCTCCAAACATACATGAGTAGTGAGAACTAACTAAACTAAAGCAATTAAACAAACAAACAAACCAAAAATAATTAGATTTACCATGAAGGTATTATAAGATATTTCAGTAGTACATAGTTCTCTTCTGAAATTTATTCATTCCTTGTAAAGGTTTCTTAGTAGTGCCCAAGTAGTTTATGACATGGGAGTTATAAACTACGTGTACACCTCCTGCATGCCATCAGCTTTGCCAACAAAAAGAATTATGGAAGTAATAGGCCCAAGGCATGTTCATAAATTAAAATAATTTTGGTGTTACGGATTGATGAATTATTTGATTTTATAGTATTTCAAGGTTGCCACAGAAAACTGGCAAAACAAAATATTTTATTCAGCAGAATAGCTTGTCTGATGCCAATGAAAAACAAGATTCCTTTGCTGAGGAATTTGGGATCAAGTCTATTCAGATTATGCTTACCTTGTAATGATGTTCAGCGAATGTGTTTTTAAAAGCCCACAGTACTGTAATTAGTGATTTAAAATTAGATATTGGTCCTGGCCCTGTTCTCAGTTGCAGCAGTATCCTGAATATATTCTTGGGTTTTTTTCTCTTAATAGTGATAGTTTATATTCAGTTCACTGTTGTGTTTTATATGCAAGTTCTTCAGTGTGTGAGCCTGCATGTTGGGAAAAAATAACACATTTGAGCTCTCCACAAAATAAAAATAATAGCAGAAGTTAGTTCAGGTAGACTTTTTCTTCCTTAGGGGAACTGAGATAATTGACTTTACAGATAACATAAAAGCTTAAAAAAAGGGAACGAAGATGAGGCAGACAGTGAAAGCTTCAGGACTGCTACCCCTGCTTTCTCCGAAAAACCAAATACAACACTCTGGAGAAGGGCTCTGAGTAGCAGCAATATGTGATGGGCTCAGAGTCTGCAGCACTTAGCAGTCTGAGAACAGTTAACGGTGTGGTTTAGAAAGGCTCTTTCCTTTACATGCACACACAAACATTCCCTAAATTTTCTGTTAGTCACCAAATAAAAAGACTAAGTGCAGGATAACACCTACAAATTTTATTTGTCAGGTCTCTAAAAATACCCTTGTTGGAGAGCTGAAACAACTTCCTTAGTTTCTGGCTGTATGAGTTATGTCAACAGCTGCTACTTTTTTACACAGATTGGAAAGGGAGCAAAAAGCAGAAATTATGCTGTGCCTTTTTTGAGAACTGCTTGGCATCGCTGCAAGTAGATTGAGTCCTGAACAGAGAAGGTGGCTTCTTGAAGTTGTAGAAAACAGACCTTGTAAAAATAAATTGGTGTAACTACATTTTTAATGAGCTTGCATATTTGGTCAGTAATGGTAATCAATAATAATATATTTAGACATATACATGACATCTAGTTCAGGTCCGTGTTTTTTTTGATTAAAGAATTAAAATACAATAAAAATTACATCCTAAAGTAAATTGAAAACTGGATAATTGATAGGTAATTGCAAAAATAAAATTCTCAAGTGCATGTGTTTTTGATGAGTTTTACAAAAATGCTGAGTCTTCTGCATTTGGCAGTGATTTAGTGGTTACCAGGAGGCTGTGCCAGTTCTGATGTTTGTACCTTGGAAAAAAAAAAGAGACAGTGTGGACTATAGCTCTTCAAAAGTTTAATGGGGAAAAAAATGCAGAGGAAAGCAGGGTCCAAATAAGAAAGAGTAAAGCACTTCCTACTGAAATGGCTCAGAATGCATCTATGCTTGTGCCATATTTCAGTGTTTAAGGCTCTCCCCAGAGGATTTGGAGTTGAACTCATGACACTAGCAGTCTCATTGGATGTTGTTGGAAGAAAGGTCACCTTCTATAACCTGAGAAAAGTCTGCAGGGAAGAGTTAAGGCTGTAAGTGTCTTTTTGATGTAAGCGTCAAAGATCTGAAGAAGGCTTACATCCATTACCTGAGAGTTTTGTGTTTCCTATGAACTAGAAAAAGTGGCTTCTCACATCACTGGATTTCATTAAGCCATTTTGGACCCCTTATTCTCTGAGAGTTGAGAATTGGACAAATCAGTCCTGTGACCCGGGCAATGAGTTCCCTGAACAGCTGAGTTACCTGTATGAACAGTTAGGCCCTAAACACTGGTGAAGGTTGTGATAACTGGGAAACTAATTTTTTAAATTTAACACTTCACTGGTTTTCTAAAGGATACTTCTTCTAGAAGAGACTGCAATGCACTACAAAATTGGATGGTTATATCATTTTGTTCACAGCTATAAATGCTTTGCAATGCAGAATGATGGTTCGAGTCAGGTGAGGTGGTTGCACAGAGCCTGTGACACTGGTGCATATTCAGTGGGACTGACTGTTGTTGCACAGGAGATGAAATCCATGGCAGAACAGCAAGTGTAAGTGTGACATTTTCCCCACTAGACTACGGACGAGCGGGTTCGGCTGCCGGACATCCGAGCAAGCAGGTGGTACCAGTTCCGTGTGGCAGCTGTGAACGTGCATGGGACGAGAGGCTTCACAGCACCCAGCAAGCACTTCCGATCCTCAAAAGGTTAGTTTTCACTCGCTGTGTCCGCCACTCACCTTCCTCTCACTCACATGTGGTGTTCAACTTGCGCACTTTTATGGCAGAAGGCTTTTAACAGGTAGGTTTTTGGATAGTTTAGCCACTGACTTTAGAAATTATGTGATATTTGTTTGAATTTGGGAAAGGAATGAAAGGTTAAAGATGCCATTATTCTTTTATCAGTAAGGGGTCTCCACGAATAAACCTCCTTTTAAATATTTTCCACATGATTGCTGTCAAACATGACCCTGACCATGAAACATGAAGAAAATGGTGGTTCAGTGTGTTGTTCCAAGAGGTTTATCTTACTTATTCTTTTTAGTTATGAGAAATTTATTGATGTTTAGCAAAGCATTGAAATATTTTGCTGCCTGTATCAAAATAATTGTAGCAGCACTCTTTTGATGGAACTGTGGACCCTCTTAAGATAATTTTCCCCTTGCCACCACTAATTGCAAGAATAAAAAACGGGTATAAATGTGAAGTAGCGTGTTTCTGTTCATTGGAAAGGCAAGCCTGATGGTCCACAAAGTATTGTAGTAATTTTTGTTGAGATTTCTGAGTTTTGCAATGATTTGGATAATAAAGTAATTTTGAAAACTTTTTCTGTACCAGTAAATGGTACTTGGGGGATGCAGGAGGCCAAAATAGTTCTCCCATCCTGTGAAGTTCCTGGCATTGTCCCTGGTGTGCTTTTGCCCCACTCAAAGCAAAATTTTCCTGGATGACTCTCAGGCACAGTATATGGGTTACCACATACCAGAAACTATTCCCAAATAGGCAGATGAGGGGATGTGGTCACCCTCTCTTAAAGAGAGTTGATAATGTGGGCATAGCCAGACCATGTGAGTTGACTTTAGGGAGAAAGAATAAGATCCAGCACTCTTCACTATACTAATAGAGGTAGTTTATAATAGAAAGACTTCTTGTTGTTTTAGCAGTGACAGAATCCTTACTCTGGTATAACTTAGCATACTTCAAGGAATGCATTTGCTCCTCTTTCTGCAGACAGAATTATCTTGCAATACAGACAGTTGCCATCTATGAGTTCATGTGCTGGCTTTTAACTTACAGTTTGTCCATATTCAATCGTAGCAAAAATCTTCCTGGAGGTGCATTTGTAGGGACATACAAGTACTTTTGCTGGTATGGATGGTTTAATTACTTACTGAATAAGTATATGTTTCACTTAATAATTTTCTGGTGCTAAACCATATTTGTGGTTGGAAGGTTGGCTGACAAAGCTATCACTTTACTGCTGTGACCACAAACCTTTTATGTATAAAAGAAGAATTATTTTAAGAATTTATTGTACTTAAGTAGCATACCATCTCAATCACATCAAAAATACAGTTCCTTTGAGCTGTGTTGAGCTTACTTTAAGGACCCTTCAGCTGCAGTACCTTTCTCTTCAGTTTTCTTCATGACCAGCTCTTAAGCAGATGCTACAGTTTGTTATTGAATCAGGCACTTTCTTTTAAATTGAGATAATTGACAGTTGTTTACTGTGTTTATAAACATTTTCCAACTATTCTGCATGGAACCACTATCACTGCAGTTACATAAAAGTATATCTTGGTAATACTGAGGTTTTGCTTTGAATGTGACATTTTCAGGCAGGATTTGTATTACTTCCCAAAAAATTCATCCCCTGCTGTGTGTGCTAGCCACAGGAGTGTATTGCTCAAAATACCTACACTGGTAATGAATACAAGAATGTCCATGGTAAGTTATACTGAAGGTCTCTTTAGCTCAGAATCTGACCTCAGCCAGAAGTGGGTTTCTGGGGAACAATGTAAGAGCAGGATAAGCACACGGAGGTATTTCTTCAGAATAGTCTCCCAGCTGGCAGTGATTTGAGTGTCAGGAGCTTGTGGTTTTGAAACTATTACATGAATACCAGAGTCCTGTTTTTCTGTGTTCTCTGCAGCAACCCCTGAAGCACTTGCTCTCCTTGAGAACTGCTCAGTGCTGTCTGCTGGAGGTGCAGAGCAGCAGAGCACTTCCAGGACTTTGTGACAAGGACAGTGGGAGACAGTAGTACCTCTGCATGCTGTTACTTAATAAACTAAAATAGCTGGATTCTGATAATGGCAGAAAGTAGACATTCAACATTCTTCTAAAGGCTTCTATAACTCTCAAAATAACAATTTTCAAATCTGAACTCCAGCCCTTGGCAGAGAATTGTGAATTGTCAGACAAACAGAGAGAAGGTCAGTTAGCTATCAGCTTTGTAGCCCAAATCATCCTTCTCTGGCAGCTCTTTGACTGTTTTAGGGGCTTTAGTACTGCCAGTGATTGTTATAAAGATGCCATGTTTGCCAGATGAAATGTGTGGTCACACTAGGTGACTCACATGAAGATGCTGCTGGGTGCTTACTTCTGGAAATGGTACTGGGATGCTTCAATTGGGATGTTTAGGCTTCCATGTCCTCAGGTAGGCAGTCTTAGTGGCAACAGTTACAGTGTCACATAGAAAGTTAATTACTACTTTGGAGCTCAGTGGGAAGTGGCGGCCCCTGCCTGGCTGAAAGGCAAGAAACTGCTGCTTTGATGTGCCTAGTTTTTTGAGTGCCAGCATCTACTGGCCCCTGCTGAGCTCCTACAGGCACATTTAACCTCCAGTTTGGAAAAGGAAAGTGGATTTTGGCACATCACCTTTGAAAGGTTGCTGCCTGTCTGTGCTATGTTTATGTGAAGCATGGACAGAAATTCACATCAGTGTTCACTTCACCATGTTGTGCCAAGACCAAGAGAAGATTATTATCTTTGTCAGACTTAGCAGAAGTTTTCTTCAAAGAGAAACCCTTTGATCAGGAAACATGACAGCAATTCCTAAGACAGTTTCTCACACAAGATGCTGAACTTTTACCAATTGCTAGTAAGTTGTAATGAATAGCAAATTATTTGAGATTGTTTTTTTCTCTGAAGGAGGACAAATACGATATTTAATCTGAATCTAGGGAGAAGTATGGCACCACGAAGTCTCTGTCACTAAATATTTTAAGCTGTTAGAGGAACATTCAAAAACGTGCTGTAATTACTCGGAGAGAGACTTTTTGTCTGGTTACCACAATACTGTTTTATACTGTTCTGTGCTTTTTGCAAATCCAAAAAACATGATCTCTAACTAGACACAGCAAAGTTCTGTTTTATTTACAATAATGTTAAGTCTTCTCAGGTAATTTCCATTAACTTTTACATCACTAAATAAAGCTCCTTGTTATCCAAAATAGTTTAAAATGAAGTGAAATGAAAAGGACAAAACCAGGAAAACAAGAGTACTACATCCAGCATTTCAGCTTTCCATTCTTCATCTAGTTGTGTTTTGAGGTTTGATCTACTGCAGCTTTTGATGCTCTTAGACTGTAAACATTTGAGGTGAAGGTTTATTAGCTTTTACACTGCCTCATGTGTTCATCTATGGCATTAATTTGTAAATAGTAAATAAAAAAGATGACACTGCTGAGAATTTATTAAATGTTCAAAACTTAAGCAAAGTTGTTTTGTTTTGTTTTTTTTTAAACTGTTTACTTGTTTTTATAGGGGAAATGAAGTGTTTGCCTGTGCTTGTCTGACATGACCCTTCACAGGGAGTACAGTGATGCTTTGTTTTGCCAAAATACAATTCCAAAATTACAAGAAACAGTTTAGGCTAAGCCTGTCTGTTTGTAGTGGAGTGGCTAGAAAATGAAGTGAATGCTGCTCTTAGAAAGTTTTTTTTTTTCCTAGAAGTAGGACTCTGCATATGGACTTTTACACTGATACGGTCAGCTAAAATTGATCAAAACTTTTTTCTATTTTGAGAGTGGTTTCCACTTTGCTTTTCAGGGTTTTTAAATTGTGTGTGCTTTCCTTTTCATCTTAACTGAGTGGCAGTGATTTGCAATAACAGCAATAAATAAAACTAAGTGAAAACCTGGCAGAACATTTTTGATTCCCAAAGATACAAATATACTTCTCTTCATATTTGGACTGGCTCTCTCCGAGCTGTTTTCTTTCCTCTGGAAGCAGAAGAGAACTGTTCCTACAATCCATAAATCAATCTCCATGGATGAAAACTACCTGTGCTTTTCTCCCAGTAAGCAGACATTGAATAGCCTACCCTAACTGATCAGAAGCTACTTGGCACTAGTAATAAAATTTTTAATTTGTTGCCTTTGAGTTCAGAGTTTTTAGGGTATTTCTTTCCTAACTTTTTATGGTATGTGATGAGAATGAACTCTTAGTAACCGAGACTACAGTTAAGTAGAGGAATCAATGTTAGGCATTTCTGTATAATAAATTATCTCGCTGGCCAGTGGATAGGTATTGTGCCATTTTGAGAGAGAAAGAGAGACCATACAATCAACACAATTAGCCCAAACCATCTGATTCTTCTACCTCTGCTAAAGGTGTTTTATCTTCATCGTGAAGGCAGTTGTGAGCATACGCAGGATAGATTGTCAAGAGAAAGGAAGCAGACAACATTGTTTTCACAGCACATAAGTACCACGCTGGATGTGATTTCATGCATACATTACTGAGTGTTAGAAAAACCAGAACAGACACCCACTCACAGCAATAAAATTCTTTCTGTTGCTCCTTTGAGACCAATGATTTTTTTATACTGTTGCACAGCTGGTTTATGTGTGCCATTTCCACTGGGCAAAGCCAGTCCTCCCGCTTATGCCTTGGAACTGTTTAATGGTTGGAAACTTGTCTGCAGAGCGGCTTCAGCAGATTTTTAGAGTTGGAAGGTCTAATGTTTGAAAGATAGCAATGGGAGATCTATTTTAAGTCAGAAAAAAAGCTCCATAAAAATGATTTAAATTATTGTCAAACTTGCTCTCACTTTTACAGCTCAGAGTGGGAATTCTGGTTGCAATGCCATTATCCCCTTCTCTGACACATATTCCAAATCATTTACTGTTTTCACTACAGTTGCCACATTGAAATCCAGAGTGTATTTATTGCAGCAGTGTATGATGTGATTCCTGTGTATGTCTTGCCTGAGCTGTTTTTTAAGGTTGCAAAAGTGTTTTCAGATTATATTGTTTGAAATAATCTTGGAAAATATAAACTATCACTATGTTTACAAATATGAGTATGGGAAGATACGCATTTTGAAATGGTGATGATGTGAGGGTTTTCTTTTTTCCTTTATTTGCAGCAAGAAATCCTCCCTTTTGGGGACTGGAGGCAGAATTTTGCTTGTGATGGCTGAGTAGCCAGCAAGACAAGAATTTAAGTCCTTTGGGTATACTCAAGCCAAATACAATCCAGACAAATGCAGTACTTAGTCCAAGTGCTGGAACAGCAGCTTCAGCCTTGACCTAATGAAGCTATCATTTCTAACAGTGAGAAGCGATTTACTTGTCAGGCTGCTGAGACCAGAATTTTTTTCAGAGTTGAGGACAGCTGTCTGTGCCAAAATCTAGTATATATAGAAAGACTTCTATTTTATTTGGGTTGTAGTATAAAATGCAAAGGAAAAGCTGCAACTAGCTTTCTGCAAACACTCTGTCTGCAAACCAAAGAATTTGATGTAACACTCAGATAAATTTGTGTATATAAAATTTCAGAATTTGCATTTGAAAAACTGGCAGCAGTTTCCATTCCAGTAATTTAATGTTCATGTATCTGAATTATACATGTGAGCAGTCAGAGGGATCACAGGTATATGAAGACTAACAGTAGAATGGTTGTTGGCTTTATAGCCAGCAGAATGTCACTTCAGCTTTATAGTCAGGTTAACAAACACCTTATGTACATAAGCTTTATGATTCAGTACCAGTTATTAGACCTTGAAGTATTTCAGCATGAGTTGTATAGTGCTTTCAGTACCTACATAGACATACACGTAACAGACCACCTTGTAGAAGCCTGACTTTTCCATTCAATAACACAGGAAAAAACAACTAATCTATTACCTGGTAACTGGCTGGCATGCATTGTGAAGGAGCATGATGTTGCACCTAACAGTTTCTTTGTTTTTTTCTGGATTCTTGTTTTTTTGAGAGGCCTAGGAGGGTGTTGGTTTTTTGAGGTGTTTTCTTTAGTGGTAGTGTTTCAGTTGTTCTATGTTTTTTTTCCTGTTAATAACAGAGGTCACAATGTCTTGCTCTGCTGTTCCTTCTCACTGGTCTGTTTTGATGATGAAACTAAATCCTTTCAAATGAAGAAAAAATTAATATTCAGTGTTTTTAGCTTGCAAAATGATAATTCTGTCACTTGTAACGATCATGAGTGTCACAGAAATATATAGAAATAGGTGAATATATTGTATAGTGGTATTGAAATACTTAATATGGAATGGATCCTCAGCTGGTATAAAACACTCACTGGGTGGCTTCATATTTCAGGTAATACACCCCAAATCCAAGAAATATTTTACTGTTGCATCTATACGTACAATCAGACAGGCTTTTTATTCCCAACGATTAATGCAAAACTGTAATAAAATTAAGTTTTGTTAACTTTGATATCTTACATCTTTCTAGTTTATAATTTTCTCCAGCTTAGTCTACTAAGCTCTTATAGAACACATGTCACTTTAAAATGTCTCGCTCTTTCATGTCTCAGCTGCAGATCTCCTTTCTGTCTTCTACTGCTATCACTACCACTGTTCCTTGTTGTCAAAGGCATTTTTGTGAGTGACATTTGCGAGGCTTGCAAAAGTGACTTTGAAGAAAGAGGGCACTCAGGAAAATGTCTGCCATTGCTGTATTATTTCACATGTATATTCCTTCTAAGAGGACATTCTTTCTTTCCTTAACTATAATTACCCAATGACTTTTAGTACAATGTTTACATTCTCACATGGCAAAGTAGAAACACTGACAGGTTTTCTTTCAAACGTGGATCAGCATTTTGTTTGCTGACTGAACTGTTTCTAGTGAGCACAGAAAAAATGCTACTGATAAAGTAATGATTTCAATAAACTATGCAACTATAAATGATAGAGGGTGAAATGCTGATGCTGTAGAATTCAGAAGAAACTGTCTATTGGTTTCAGTAAGTACATAGTTTTTCCTTACTGTTTTCTTTTTCTGGGATGGGGATAGAAACATTTGAAGAGGAAGAATCTAAATTTGGTCATTTGCTTTTAGACCTAAAAAAAATTGGTGAATAGAGCTTCAAAGCATTTTAAATCATGTAAATACACCTTATCCAGATGAGTTACTTCATTTAACTTGTAGATTTTGTTTAAATGAATCTCAGTCTCCTGTAGATGTAGAATGAGGGCAAACAAGTTTTTACATAGAATTGGTTTTGCTTATATCTGACTGTTTGGGAAGATATATTCTCTGAAACACTTTAATTCTATCCCATATGTTTTGTATGCATAATACATGATGCATAGTACTTCTGGGACATCACCTGAATAATTCACCTACAGTAATATGATCATGTTGCACTTCAGGTTATAAATGTTTTATTTCCCTAGTACATTCTTATATACCATAACTGCTCCCACCTAGCATTTTAAATTAGTGAAGATTAATGCTTAATAATGGTTTTAGACGTATGAATCATCATTCTCTTTGTATTTATTGTACCTAAATTGCATTTTATATTTATATGTTTTATTAAACAATAGAAGCAAATCAAAAGTCGTATCAGAAAATAGTACAAACCATTTAGCTAAATTTTTCTTTAAGTTATCCATTCTGGTATAAGTAGTTTTATATACTTTAAGATTGAGTGTTTGGCTACCTCTCAGGTGTCCTGGTTTCACCCAATCCAGCCACCAAGCCCCCTGCAGCTGCTCACTCACTCCTCCACCAACAGAATCTGAGAAAGAATTGGAAGGGTAAAAGCCGCAAAACTTGTGGGTTGAGATAAAGACAGTTAAATAGGGAAAGCAAATGCTATGCACACAAATAAAAGAATTAATTCACTTCTTCCTAGTGGCAGGCAGGTGTCCAGCCAATCTCCAGGAGAGCAGGGCCCCATCATGCACAGCAGTTACTTGGGAAGACAAATGCCACATCTCCAAACTTCCCCTCCTTTCTTCTTCTTCCCCCCAGCTTTATATACTGAGCATGTTGTCATATGGTCTGGAATATCCCATTGGTCAGTTGGGGTCTGCTGTCCTGGCTGTGTCTCTTCCCAGCCTCCCATGAACCCCCAACTTTCTCACCAGTGTGGCAGCACAAAAAGCAGAAAAAGCCTTGGCTCTGTGTAAACCCTGCTCAGCAGTAACAAAAACATCTTATATTATTAACTCTTGTGTTCAGCACAAATCCAAAACATTAACTCTACCCTAGACAAACACAGCAAAACAGGTAAGAAAATAAGTGTAACAGCAGTGCTTCTCCAAAGCCAGAAAAAAGCAGCTGGCTTGTAAGTGGATTAAGAAAAAACCAAATGAGAACTAAGGTATTCTTATTGCTTGAAAATTATGTTAAATTTTCAGAATTCTTAAGTATGCTTTGTAATTTTTATGTCCAAAACTTAGGTTGAATTATGTGTACGAGGACACAGAGACATCCATTACTACTTAAGTAAAATGGCATGTGTGAGGAGTATCCATTGATATTTAAGCAAGAGTCCTGTTCAATAACTGGAATAAGCCATTATTTTACATCTGCTGGTCTTTAAAAGTGAAATGCTGTCTTTATTAATTCTGAATGTGTCTTTTTTTATGAAGTAAATGATGGAATTTTTCAGTGAGACCATTTGTCATCGGGATTATCTAATGAACTTTAGTATGCCTGGAAAGTTTATTTAACAGCTCATTTACCATTATAAAAAATGCAGGTGAACCACACAGTAACTGAATGTCTGGTGTTCCCCCTGTGCAGCTCCAGTTTTATTTCTGTCAAATAAGTGATGGCTTATTTCTCTATAGGTTCTTAACATGTCTTAATTACTATGAATTTCCTTTACTGTGCTTGATACACTTTTTTGTTTGTCTGTTCGTTTCATTGCTTACTTCTATTTAAATTTTGGTTTTGCAGTTTCCTTTTATTTTGTCATGTATTTTTGGCTACTACAGCCATTTAAAAAAAGAGGAGGGTTAAAAGGTAGGAGTTGCTAAACAGCAAATTGGACTTTCAGAAGCTCAGTTGGAAAATTTCCATTGATTCACATTAGTTTGGGCCAGGATGTTATATACTAAGTCCACAAGGGGGATCTTACATTCAGTATTGGAAAAGATTCAATATTTGAGCTTTTGATTGTCAGGTGTCCTTTTTGACTCTAGAGTTAGCACAGAAACAGCTGACAACTATTATCTCAGTTGATGCTGACCAGGAATTGAGCCAGAATAGTAAAAGAAATAACAGGGGAATGTAACTACTTTTTGTTGTTCTGCAAAAATCCCTATAGACTTCCATCACAGCATAAATATTATTACATTTTAATTACATTAATTCTAAGGAAGTGTTTATGTCCCATGGTGATAGATACCAATATTAGAATTTTAGAAAGGTTCAACATGTTGAAACATAATTTTATCATATGATGATTATCTGGCAACATCGAAAAGATATTCGATGTTTCTACCATATAATTCTGTGGTAACTCTACAATACCACTTGTAGAACTTGAGTGTTTCACACCCACTATGTACTTAAAATACTGAATGACGGCAGTAAATCTGATAGCTAGTATATTTTGATTAAGTTTCCTAATGTTTCTGAACTATTCACAGCACAGAGTAATAACAAAACTAGATGCTAACCCATAATTTTTCCTTCAGTAGATTTTTTAATTTCTAGAATTTAAAAGAAGCCATACCATTTATGGAAAATCTTTGCCTAAATTTTCCTAAGTGTATTTAGAGTGTTTAATCCAGCTCATGTATGTGTGGTAAATGTATAAGATGAAGATAATCTACCTTACTGGAGATTGTCTATACTTTAGAATCTCTTTATTTTAAATTCCAGATCCATCTGCTCCACCAGCTCCGTCTAATATGAGAATTGCCAATATCAGTGCAAACAATGATGGGAGTGTAAATGTAATGATTACTTGGGATCTTCCAGAAGAGCCTGATATCCCTGTGCACCACTACAAAGTCTTCTGGAGCTGGACATACAGCAAATACGTAATTCCAGCGAAAAAAAAGAGAAGGAAGATTACTGATGGGGTAAGAAAGAAATGAATAAATGGGACAGAAATCTGCCTTATATCTGGCACAAAATGTAGTGTAAATATAAAATACTTGACAAACTGAATGATTTCAGCAGTGGATAAACTAATGGCCTTATTTTTTAATATCAGGAAGCCCATAAACAATTTGGGTCTTTATCTTACACTAAACTCAGGGAGAGAAATAAACTTCTGACTTAAAATGAAGGTACATACTATAAGATTTTTCAGGAAAGATGAATAGAAAGTTAAATGCTGTTAGTCCTCTAAATTCAGGCTTATTCCATTCATGCTTTTTAGAGATGCAGTGCTTGTTTTCTTTAAAAAGCCTAGCATCATCTGTCACATTGTTCTTTCACTGTGCAAATAAAACCTATGTCACTATCATGGAGAATAACCATTAAATATAGTATAGGTCCAAAGGAAAAACGTTCTCAAAACTCTTTAAATAACCTGCTGTACCAAAGGTCTGACATATTTCCTTAGCAGCAAGGAATTAATTTCTTGAATTATATACTAAATGTTGCTTTACTGGAAACCTTTCTGTTATGATGCCCTTAAGGATATTGCATATTATTTTAAAGTAATTAAAAGAAATAGAAATCAGTTACAGATAACAGGTTGAACTTGATTCTTAGTGTCTTGTGTGTAGGTGCATTGTGAGAATTCAGTCCCATGCCTACATTAACACTATGTTTTGGCTCAGCCTGCCCACTTGAGCTGGGATGAATGACAAGTCAGAGGGCCATGGTTCCCTCTCTGTCCCTCAGTCATCAAACCCTTAGAGAAATAAAGGCAATGAAGGCTGTGTGATGAAATCATGCAAGTTTTGCACAGAAAAGGTTAGTTCTTTATTGACCTCTAAAAAAATTATTCTGGCAAGGCAGGAGTAGGGTTGGGCTGTACTATACAGAAGAGTTTGTGTTCGTCAGGAAAGTTTGCATTGGATGAGATCTTCAGGGCAGAGTCTTCAGCCTAAGGATACCAGGAAGCTTTCTGTTTACAAGCTGGTCCTTAAATGACAAACCCCAGAGCATTTTAAAATTGAGCGGGATCTTTAATGTTGTTTTGGCACTTTCCATAGAGTACATCCCACATACAAATATATTAAAACAGATCCAATATAGGACAGTACAGTAATTGGGACCAAGTTCTGATTTTCAGTATAGGGAAATACACAAGAATCAAGGCATATTTTATAGAAAAGGCAGGCTCTTACAATATCTTTCATATTGCTACTGTTTTATTGTACTTCTTTCTTCTGCAGCCTGTCATGAAACTGTACAAGAATGACAGTGATATTCAGGTCTGCCTGCAGGACGCTGAAGATGCTATTGCTAATCAATGATCATTTAAATATTATAGCAACTCTTAGGCTGAAAATAGAAAATGCAGGAAAATTTAAAAATAAAAAGGAAAGGTGGAAAAAACTAAATTTTCAAAGATCATTAAAGGTTATTTTTGCCCTGTTTTAACCTTTAGATGTAGCCTAATTAAAATAATTTTATACTGATTTCCATATGAAGTCATTCCATGGAGGCATTCAGTTAATTTGACTACAATATTAAAACTGTTAATCAAGAGTTCCAGTCAATATCTCAGCACAAAATAAGGCAATATAATTAATACTAAAGGCTTTTGGCAATTCCTTTTTAGTGTTCCAAGTGTTAAATATGGGATGATTACATGGGTACATGGTTATCTTTTTCACTCTGGATTGACTGTCAAGCTTTAGAGGCACAAGGAATTTTAAAAAAAACATGGAGTAATGTCTTCCACCTGGAGCATGGGCTAGAGGGACATTTTTATAATTAAACTGTAAGACTACTGAGAAGCCTGGACTCTTTGTAATATTGTGTGACTTGCCTTAATTTATAGGTTATTGACTGGAAAAAGGTAAACCTACTTTGTTGTTTCCCTATTAAAGACACTTCCATGACACTGAAAACTGTATTTTTTCTATTATATTTTCCATTTTATAAAGTATTGTTACCAATGAAGGAGTATTTTTATTTTTGGTTGGTGTTTGGGTTTTTTATTGTTATTTTCAAGAGTTGAAACAAATAGAAATGATTGAAAAATGTATTAAATGTTGGATTTTAGCTGTCTTCAGACTGACTGTCTCTAGAAAAAGCTTTCAATAGCTTTACTAACACAGAAATTGGGGACTAAAACATTTAAATTCCTTTGGCTAAAATGATTTTGGCATAAGAAAAAACTTTTTATGTGAAAGAAAATCCCTTAGTTTTGGCCTGAACAATAGGTTTGGGATTTCCAAGGAACTGCAAAAATTATGTAAACATCAAGAATGTTAGTATTTTAAAATGACACAGAAAACCAGAGTCCAATAAAAGAGATTTTTTTTTAAAAAAAAGGAAATTTTGCCCTGAAATTTATACATGAGTTTTCTAATTTCAAAAAAGTAGTGTGCCTAAGATAACAGGCCTGCTTTTAATAAAGACCTACATTTCAGCAATGCTATAACAGCTCTGTATATTTATCCTATTATAGGCCCAAAATTATGTGGTCCTGGAGGGGCTCCAACCCAACAGCAACTACAATGTAGAACTGCAGGCAGTAACACGCTGGGGTCAGATACGTCTAAAAAGCCCTAAGGTTTCTCTCCATTTTAGCACAACTCAGGACATCAGGAATAATAGTGAGTAATCATATTCAATCATCTGAATGTTTTTTCTCTTCTTTATCTGGAATTCGAATGTTTTAGATAATAATTTCTCAAAAAAAATTAAAGAAGGCTGTTTCATAGCACAATGATCCTCTCTTGGTCAAGTTGAATAACCTTCCCACGTTAAATTTCTTATCTCAAAATTGGTGCCAGTTTTGTCCTGATTCTTTGCATTAGATCCTACTCACCGAAAAGCAACTGCAATGAAGCATCTATATGACTATAGTGTTAGTATTCTTTAGATGCAATACAGGTATAAATACTGACTATATTTGTCAGTGGCTGGAATAAAACCATTTCTGTGTCTTTGTCTTAACTAGACAGTATTAACCTGCATTGCCTTCAAATCCTGGCTATTTTTAGTAGCCTATTAATTTGGGTTCTTGGATCGCAGAAATATGTATCTGCTATGAATGGATATAAAGCATTGTCTCTTCTTTTAGGGAATCTAAAATGTTCCATGCCTGACAAGCAATGCATTCTCAAAATACTGCTCACATAGGACCCTCACTCAAATTACCTATCAAATTTCCTAGCATTGTCACAGCTAGATTTGAATTCCTTCTGCAATTTTCCTTGGATACTCTGCCCTGTCCTTGGTTGCTTTGCTTCAGAAAACAGTCCAGTAGTAGTCTCTGTGAAAGTGTGCCATCTACTTATGCGTAATTAGTACAGACTTTCCAATGTCTTTTGCTTTACTGAGGTGACCTTTTTGTACTGAAAGGTTCATTAATTGTTGTATTGGTTTTTTAAACTAGAGTGAAACTATACTGAGAATTGTATTTTTGTGTTCTCACATACTTCAAGTATTTGACTCTTCTGTTAAAATTATGAACATCTATTTAGGTAATGAGCAGTATTTTCTTTTTGTCTGGAAATCCATGCCTACAAGAACTAAAACACACATTTGTTTTAGAGTATTTCAGTGATAAGTTTATAGACAAAACTGAACATCCTTTCTATAAAGCTGTGAGGTAAAGGATTCGAGATTCTTTGAACCTAAACCACCAATATCACACATTTTAGTGAATAAGAGGACTCTGCTGAATATATTTAGGCCTTTTTAGACATTTTTAAAATAATTACTAAATTACAGCTTACATAGAAAAACAAGTAAAAACTGCTCCTAGAGGAGATGCAAATTCATTTTCTGAATCTCATTCAAGTTACTTACGTACAGAATCAGTCCTGCTTGAGGTACTTTTGAGAATACTCAGAAGCAGATGGAGAAATATGAAAAAGAAAGAAAAAGGCCTGAAATATTATCTAGGACATGACATTCATGGCCTGTCTTTATTTTGGGACTTCCATAGCCTTTGGGAAGTAACAGAAGCACCACACCAATTTTACTCAAGTCCCACTGTCAGATGCTCTGCTCTGTGTGGAATTAAGCTCTGGTTTTTAGGTGTCTGGTCCGATTGTCAGAATAGAGATTGTCCATAATCCTCTGAAGTAATTTAGTCCTACAGACCTCTGTGAGCTTTGACCCCAGCCCTCTGGCATTATATTTCCCCACACTCAGAAAATACGTTGCCTCACTATATTTGTATGCTTCACTTCTGGGAAATACAGGAAGACTCTTCCTTGATCTTTATATAGAAATATTCTAAATTGGTGTCCTGGTTTTTCTGGAAGTGGAGCAGACAAAGAATAGCAAAGCAGAGATTTAATAAAATTAAAATACTTTAAGTTGAGGAATATCTAACAGATTTTAGTTTGTTCTTCTCTCTGTCACTTTTTCATTTCCATTTATGCAGTAGAAACATTATGGTTACCTTGAGAAAGAATTTCCATAAGTTTGGTAGTTTTACTTTAATGTAAAACAAATAAAGAAAATGAAGAGTCATGCCAGATTCAGGGAAGGGCTGAGAAAGTAAAAATTGGCCATAAAGCAAGTGAGTTTCTGCTGAAGCTTCACATAAGGCAAAATGGTCAATTTTATATGTTACTCGTGAGGCAAAATGTTTAAGTTTGTATGTTATTTGTGACAATTATTGGAACCTGAGTGTTTCCCTCTTTCTCTCAAGTATGTAAGTAATAATTTATAACTTCCTAATTATTGGAATCTTTAGTTTTCATTTAGGTGTACTACTGAATTAAATACAGCTTTTTTTTAATAATCTGATCTTCTTTATTGGATTTGATATATTTGCAAGTGTGCAATGAAAAGTGCAATTTGAATCAACATTGCTGCCTTTTCAACTGAAAATATCTAAAAATACTGTCAACTCTGATAAATGTTGATAAATTGTTGCCAAACAAAAGGTTTGATGAAGGACATCCCATTACCATTGCTTGTTGGAAGGTAGGCACATATAACCAAGGGAATTCCTGAAAAAAAATTCTACTCTTACAGTGTTTTCCTAAGCATTCACCATTCACTGTTGGAAACAGGAAAATGGGCAAGAAAGATCTTTAATCTGACCACAGTGTTCTTATATAGCATACCAAAGGACTATATTGACTTTGATGTAATAACCACATGTGGCACTCTGTGGGTTACACTCAAAGTTGTCCTTGGATTTTGTGCATATTCAAATGCTGCATGAATATAAAGACTGTGAATGATTATACAGAACTACTGCTAGATACTGTGTCTATTTAAAAAGGCAGTGTGTTAACATTTCTTATTCTTGAGGATATAAATACAGTCCCTTTCCTTATGATTCTTTGGGAAATTTGTAGAGCATTTTCATACAATAATACATTTATGTTTTTCTGTCACTGTTTAAAATATTTTCTTTGGCTGAATTTCAAACAAGTGATATTCTTTTCAACTATTATGAGCAGTTTGTTCTTTTTATTAATTTCATTTAGGTAAGATACTGAAATAAGATAATTTGGATGAAAGATAGTATTATTTTCTGAATTTCAGAACAGTTAACATAGTAATTATATAGCACTGTACTCAACTAAGTAGTTTGCTGATTGTTATGTGTATTGCAGAGGAACGGACATCTGCTGGGAAACCACAGAAAGGACTGGTAGACCCTTACCCAACCTTTCAAAGAAGGAAAACAACTCGTTTCCTTAAAATTGGAACTCCTTTCTATCAGGACAATCAACTTCAGGTCAAAGTCTACTGGAAGAAGACGGGTTTGTCAAATTTTTGTTTTACTATTTTTTCAAAGGAAGAATCTCATTGTCTATTTCAGAGTTGTAGAAGATTAATACAATACCATACAGTATTTCAGAGTTCAATCCACCACCCATCCTTTTATCCCTTCACCATCATGCTGGAGTGGAGCATTGCCTCTCCTCTCACTGTTATGTCTGTGTAAATGTCTCACAGAAGGAAATTACATGAAACAACTATCCAGAAATTACAGTCAGTCATGTTGGGATGCTAAATCTTCACATAGCTGAGACAATTTTTATTTCAGTAGGAATTACCTCTGTGAAGTTTCAAATAGCAAAATTGGGCCTAAGTCACAAAAGCTCTGAGAAACATGTGAATGTTGTCCCCCTAGAGTGTGTGGTTGGAGGGTCTCAAGCACATACAATTCCAGGGCAGGTTTTCTGCTGGATTCCACTGCAGTGTCTCTTGTTGGACTTTCTCATTTGAGAAATGAGTCAGGACATTAATACATATGGAAATCATGCAGTGATGTAACAGAAACTAAAATATAGTTTGAATCACAAAATTTAGAGCTATACTGGCTCCCTGTAGGGCCACAATAGGCTTTATGCCATACTGTATCAGTCTCTTCGAATTAGAAGAGAGTGAATAGTTGGTCACAACCACTCAAAAAATCTTGGTTTTCTGCTAGGTTGCATCCTTCTGGTTTTCAGAAAAATCTAAGACAAATTTTTTGGTTTCGTCTTCCAGTTTACAGGAAAATGTCATAAATTGAAAGTGTCTAATCAGATTCAGAAAAAACAAAAGAGATTTTCCTTTCTTGTCCTCTAGGAGCATATAGATTGGTACAAATTGCTCCAGCTTAGCCGTTACACGTTCATATGCTGTTACTTCAAAACATGCTAACACTGTTAGTGTTCTAACTTGGAGCAATCTACATGTGTAGCAGTACTACTAAATAAAATCTGTTCAATTTTTCCGTTTGAAGTAAAGGGTTACAGAGTAAATAATCACATTTTGTCTGGAATTTTTCAAAGAATTTCAGAAATATTTAAGAGCTTCTGTGCTTAGGTATATGCAGCACTACCCTGAATGAGGACAGGCTATATAAATGTTCAGTTATGCTATGTAACAGAAGAATTTGTCACGCTGAATTGTGCAGATTATGGGAGGTATCCTTTGCTTTTTAAAAAGTGCCTGCCCATTTGAATAATTACCTTCCAAACCCTGCTCTGTCAATTACTTTCAGAGCCGTCTTTATTTCTCTATAAAATCTGCAAGCTTTGATTCAACCTGAGTACATACACATTGTAAATGTTTGTCTGTGTCTTGGCTATACTAGTTTTCTTTTTTCTAGCTTCCCCCATTATGTTTCATTTCTGGGTAGCTTCATGAAAAGCTGGAATAATTCAGAGTTTAAGTAAAAACTGTCGCATTTTTAATTGGGAATATTGTTTACCTAAAAATGTGGTTTTCATTATCCAAACTGAGATTTATATATACCGAGCTTGGCTGGGACTGAACATCTTAAACTTTAGCCTTTTACAAGTGAGATGTCAAATCATTGTTCAAGCTCCTTTTATAGTCAGAAAAGAAAAGCAGGTGACTTCTGAAGCAATTCATGCCCCTCAGCAGCAGAATTGCTCTCTGGGGATGCCTCACTTCTTTTCTGAAAACAGAGGGAAACCAAGACAGCTCATTTGTAGAAGGCTTAGGGATGCCTAGCGTCTCTCTCTGAGCTGAGGTTCAATTCTTGGCACTCTGTACTGAAGAAACTGAGAGAAGGATTCAAAGGCGAGGAGACTGATGTCTCCCACAGGTGTCAGGCAGGGCTGTGCAACTCACAGTCTGCAGGCAAGATTCAGCCCAGTGGAACAATCAATCCATCTGCAGCCATTTTCCTGACAGCCTGTTGCCAGAAGAAAGATCATGTGTCCTATGACTGAAATGCCAGCGCCCCTACTGAAATTCACCTTTTCCAAAGTTAGTTATGTGGAGGAAAAATTATGACCAGTACAGCAATATTCTTGTTCCAAAGTAGATACTTTGAACTAAGTGTCCACTAATTATAAAGATAATATAGATATTGAGCTTAGAGACATCGTACTGTAGATACCTAAATGTTTCCATCTAAATCTGGAGCTGAATCTCTCTCACCTTCTGCTGCATACCTGTAGATGATATTTTTATTAAATGCTATAGATAATCTGTAAGAAGGCATAAGGTAGTCAGTACCCTTACAGTGACTCATAGTTTGGAAATAAGAAAGTTTGGATTTGGTCTAATCTCCACAATAGGAGAATGTCAGACAGATGTGTCACAGACCTGTCAAAAATGACATGGATTTACATGCTGTCACCTTGTGCCTGGGATGGACTAGCAGAGTTGCCAAGTAGCTGACTGTACAGCTGACTCATCTTGTGTGTGCATATATGCATCCAATTACATAAGGGGGCACTCAAAGTTCCATTTTGGTCATGGGCTGGGGTCAAGCTCTGTGACAGACACCAGGGTGTTCAGGTACATGCCGTGGCCATGCAATGGAAGGTGCCTTCATTTTTCTCACCGAACTAACAGTGATAGCAAAGATGTTTGAAGAGAGGCAGAATATGACACTTCATCAGACTTACTTTTTTCTTTCCTTTTTCAAAAAGAAAATATCCATGTTCTGAGTGACAGCACATGCAGTAACTCAGCAGGAGCCATTGCCTCATGTAGAACTGAAATATAGGCAGTTACCTGCTCCTGAGAAGCTAGCAACTTCTATAAGCCCTTGCAAGACTTTGGAGATTATGTAGTGCATGGATGAGGTACTGACTATAAATTTACTAGTGACAATTTACTGCAGAGAAAGTCTTTTTCAGCATGCAAGGAACACAGCAGGAGAAGCATATTGGCTGTGTCCTGTATTTATGAAAGACAGCAGTTACTGGAGCCAGCTGAGTTGGGAACTGTACCCACGCATCTTTCTCCATTATGAACTTTGCTGTCTTAAGTCATATTTGGGGAGTTGTAGGAGGTATTAGAGTGCAGCAACTATAATAGGAAATACTAAGAACTTACCTGAGCCTGCTCGATGGCATGACATCTATTTTTATTGTAGGTAGGCAATCAGAGTTCAAATCCTTTCTGACCGGAAATTGACCTCTTTGTCTCCTACATGGTAGGTGAACACAGGACTTCCTGTTGATTGCACTAAGGTTCTCGGTTTTGTGTAGTTTCCTATTAAAAAATCAACACTTTTTTGGTGGAGAAATACAGCCATTCTATGGTCCTATATTACAATGTGTAACACTGAAACATAAAAATTAAGAAACTATCATGAAACTTTAGGAAATAAATAGATTGATAAGCCTAAGAGTACCCATGATGTAAAATAATTCAAAAAATAAAAGTCTCAAGCTGAAACATGTTGAACATTTGTAAATTTATCCAGTTTCAATTGGTTGTAGCAATCTGCTTTGTCTGGTTTGGTTTTCAAGTTTATTTGTACTCTGCATTAGACATCATGATTCTAACAAAAGATGTTTGCAGAGATGATGAAATAAAAACGTTATTTAGATTGTGGATTTTTTTTTTTAAATGAAGACATCAAAACCAGTAACTTATCACAGAATCACAGAATAGTTGGGGTTGGAAGGGACCTCAGAATATCTAGTCTGCCTAAAGCGTATTCACCTGGAGCAAATTGCACAGAATTGCGTTGAGGCAGGTTTTGAATAACTCCAGAGAAGAAGACTCCACAACCTCTCTGGGCAGCCTGTTGCAGTGCTCTGTCACCCTCAAAGTAAAGAATTTTTTCCTTATATGAAACTTTCCCCCTTTCAGTGTATGCCCATTGCCCTTTGTCCTGCCGCTGGGCACCACTGAAAAGACTCTGGCCCCATCCTCTTGAGATCTGCCCTTAAGATATGTTTATGCACTGATCCCTTCCAAGCTAAGTAGGCCCAGCTCCCTCAGCCTTTCCTCATAAGAGAGATGATCCAGTCCCTTTATCATCTTTGTTGCCTTCCACTGGACTCACTCTGGGAGCTCTGTGTCTTTCTTGTCTTGAGGATCCTGAGGAACCCAGAAGTAGACACAGCACTCCTGAAGTGGCCACACCAGGGCTGAGCAGAGGGGCAGGATCACCTCCCTCAGACTGCTGGCAATGCTCTTAATGCTCCACAGGATACCATTGGCCTTCTTGGCCACAAGGGCACACTGCCGGCTCATGAACAGCTTTTGTCAAAAAGGACCCCCAGGTCCTTCTCCACAGACTTGTGTTCCCACAGGTCTCTCCCAGCCTGTGCTGGTGAGGGGGTTATCCTTTCTCAGGTGCAGGAAGCATTTGCCTTTGTAGAACTTTACTGAACTTCTTTGAACCCTACATTTGCCTTTGTTGTGTTGATACAGAGTTTCTTTTAACTGTAATGAAAACTTTAATAGCCACTTAAACAGCAGTCTTAATAGAAATAGCGTCATTAATTGTCTGTAGTAATAACTGCTTAGAATTTTTTGTTATATTCCTGAATTCAGTAGTTATACCATTCTGTGCAGGCTGAGGGTCTGTTGTTTTTTTCTGTTTGTTTTTTTTTTTATTTTCTCCTATACAAAGATGCCTCTATAGAAGAGTTTAGTACAGTCTCCCAACACTGTTATCACAACATACCACAGATTACAGCAACAGAAGGAATGACCTATGTGGATTGCTTATAACACTTAAAGAAACACAAGCATGTTCCTAAGATTGTTTTCGATTATTTATATATTTTAATTTTGCTTTTGAATTCAAATCATTTTACTCTGTCTAAAGAGCTAAAAATAGGTCAGAATCAGAGAATAATTTAAATGGATTGGAAGGGACCTCTGGAGGTCATCTGGTCCCACCATCTGCTCCAAGTAGAACTAACTCTGAAGTTAAATCAAGTTATTCAGTTCTGTCTGTAAGGGTCTATAACAGATGTTGTCATTGTTTTTTCAATGACAGAGAATTTATTCTTCATGAATATTAGCCAGCATAGGCTATCTGTGCTTATTGCAACATGCCTTAGGGTTTACAGAAGGTATAGTGATGTCTGTTGGCATTCAAAGATAGTTCTTCCATGACTATGAAGACATAGCCCTCAGTGAAATTTGCAGATGTGCCTCTAGGAAGCCGGTGAAAAGAACACAATGATGACATCAGGGCTGAAGCTCTTGGTGTTGTATCATCCTTCTAAATAGAAATCAGACCTCTGTCCTGTGCAACAATTGCAACAGAGGAAGTTTTGCAAACTATGACCAAACTGACTTTATCATACAATAAAGGAGTGATTGCATGTCAGTACTTGGAATCTAATTCCGTACTCAGAAGTGTTTGAGTAAAAGTCTTAGCGGATGGATTTCCATATATATGCATAATGTGCCACAATTTGGTAAGCAGGACTGACTTATCTAGGCCTGTTCTTCAAGTGTCATTTCTTAAGTCCCATTAACTTTGGTAAGCGTGAGTCATGAATAAAAATGTAGGATCTGGACTTTGCATTACAATAGGTCTCTTTCTGAAATAATCTTTCAGTTTGAATTGTTTAGGAAGATGGTAATAATACCTTCAGTGTGTATGCTAGCAAAAATATCTCCACACTTCAGGCAGTACAAGGTACTTAGCAAATGCATATAATTTTGCTAGAGTCATGCAGAAGTATTGCATATGAACACAATAGCTTCTTTCTGAAGGTAGAAAATGTCTTTCACTCGTTGCCTCTGATTTAGGTCTGGGATTAGAGAAACACAGTACGTTCCTTAAACTGCATGAATCCCACTTTTGTAAATGAAAAGAAGAATGTGTTTGTGACCAGATTTTTTTTTGTCCATCTCAACTCTGTGAAATTAGAAATTATGAGTGGAATCAAATTAAACAAATCACTTTTAACTTCTTCTGTTGGAGTCATAGGGTACCATCCACTACCAAGAACAGATACACTCTGAACCTCCTATTTAAAAGGATTAGCTAGGTAGGATAATTAGGATCCTCAGTATCCTGTACAGTAATCAAGAATGAAAGTGTGAAAATAAAAGGATGCTTAAGGTTTCTCTGTTTTTCAGTGGTTGGGCAGCTGGAAAGCCGAAGTTTTGGACTTGAGCTGAAAAGCCTTCAAGTAGCTTCAAACTTGTGTATGAAAATTAGATGTTTCCCATAGATAGAAGGAAAAAAAAACTTCTTATGAACTCACTGCATCAACTCTCATCACTTGCTGCAATAATTATGATATATTAAATTCTAGACTGTATTTTCTTTCCAAAGCAACAACTCACAACAATATTTTCTAACCCATTACTCTGCTTTCACTACCATTTCCTTAGTTCCTTTTATTTGAGTATAATGCACCTCTCCTTGTTCAGGTAAAGTTTTAGTTTCCTTCACTTTTCTTTGAATGAAGTCTTTATGTATTTACTTCTTCCTGTTTAAACTAAACATTTGAAGTACTTCTCGATATTTAAAATCAATATATCTGCCCCTTGGTTTTGCTTAAAAAGACAAATATTTAAAATACATTAAGACTTGGCTTCAGGCTTCTTTCTTTGTGTTTCTGTAAATGCTGGAAGAAAAAAAGAACACTTAAAACAGGGAGAGGCAGAGAATCCTCCATTGTCTGATAAATCAACCGAACAAGAATAATAAATTAAATTACAGGGAAGAATAAAATGCAAGGCAATGCAAAGCAAGCAGAAAGCTACCACAAATACTTTTAAACCCAGATCTTAGTAAAGCAAAATTAACTTTCACTTAGTTTAGGGACATAAGTGAAGTGACTGTATGTGCCAACTTTGTTTGTAATAAGGTATTTGATATGGCAGGTTTTAAAATAATAGAAAGCTTCGTCTGTGTTATGGAATAGTCGTTTCTCACGGAAGTAGAGCCATTGAAGCTAATTGAACCCTTCAGTGCCAGCTGGAGTTTCTTGCTATTACTGTAAAGAATTCAGCAGTAGTTGCTTAACACTAATGCATTATTTAGTTTGGTACTAAGTGTTGCACTAAGCAGATTAGTGTTTGAGCAGCTGGCCATATTCTAATTATCAATATTTAAGCAGTAAAATATTTGTACTTCAAGATACTGCCATGGTCCAGACGGGTCTTTAAAGAAAACAACTTCACTGTTAATTATAATGAACTATACACCAATATATTGCCCTCATACTTCCATGAGAATACAGGGAATTTTTTCTCAACTGTGGTCGAATCTGTGGGTGTACATAAATGTGCGTTAGTATTTAGGGATTTAATTAGTAAAACTGCCCCCAAGCACAGGAATCTTCAACTAGATCATCTCTTTAGAAATGTACTGGTAGACATTGCACAAGTTGTTTTTCCACGAACAGATTATGCAGTGCTACTGCCTTTATCCTATGGACATCCTGTGTGGGGAGATAGGTAGTGCTGTCAATTTAATTCTTAAGGGAAGTTATTCCAGAGTTAAAAGAATAGCCTGTGTGATTCCTACAACTCCCTAACTTTGTCTTCCGTAGGCCTAACACAACTTTAGGAAAAATCTCTTTGCCTTTTGGGAGAGAATGGAAAGGGGAGCACCTGACCATTTCCAGTTCTACTTGTACTTTATAAACTGACTACAGGACTATGAGTGTTTGTTTTGTGTCCAAATGTAAAGTGCTAACAATACTTAACATGTTACTGGTGGGAGTCATGAAAAACATCAACCACAAATAATACAATTTGGTATGCAGATGATGTGCAAATTCTCAAATAGTCTGCAATTGATTAGTGGGACAAGTAATAAAGTTTTAAAATTACATTTACAATAGTGGTAACCTCCATGGCATCTCCTCTGCAAATGAGACAATATACGAAAGTCTTCAAGGGCACAGTTTGCTGCATTTCTTCATGTTTTCACAGGCAACCCAGAAAACCCTTACTTGTTGTGTTGCCTTTTACTTGCTTCCAAATCTCCATACCTTTCAGGGTAAGTGGTTAAAGCTCTTAGTATGAGAGACTTCGGGGCAAGTTTGTCTAACTGTTAGTCCCAGAAATGTAATTCGAATTGATTCAAAGTCTGCCAAGAAATCAAATAACACAAGTCAAATCAGAACTACCCCCTGTGATCTCAGACAGCACAGAAGAATAATTTTGCTTAACACGCACCCACTGTTGTCTGCTAAAGGCAGATGGTGGCTGCAGTGGACTGGTTTGGTCCAGAACATTCATCAGACTAGTTCCATTTATTGCTTCATTTTAAAATTTACATAGTGTACGCTGTTAATAAGCCCTCAGTATGACCTGAATCATACTCCTTCAGTAATTATGAAAGTGTATTCATTTTACTTAATTTATGCATTTAAAAGAAGTATTTTTTCCCTCTTAAATTAGTAACTGATAGATATTTAAGCTTGATTTCTTTTGAACTTGCATTAAAAGATCAAATGGAAATATAATTGCAAATTACCTGGCCCATGAGTGCAATTCAAAGATAGACCATCATTAGGTGGAATGAGTACCTGAAGTTGGACTGTAGATAGACATTCAATATTGCATTGCAAAATCATTTATCAAGATTTAACTCATAGACACTGAAAAAATAACTGGCCAGCTAATAAATGAACTCTTGCCTGGTTTTCGATTCCTCAGGAAAAAAAATAAGTTTTCTAAACCAGCATCTTTATATGTACCTTCAGTAATATTATCTGCCTAGTACATATATGCTATATTTCTGATTTCTTCTTGAGGGTTACCACAAACTATAAAGTTAATTATTTCAGCAACAAATACAGTGCTTTATATGTACACAGACATAAATAGTGTCACTAAGCTTGCCAGTGGCAATGTCTGTGGTGAGTCCTCAATAACCGAGGGCTAAAATGGCAAGGTTTTCACCATCCAGTTCTTCCTCTCCTTTCCCCAGACTGTATCACTAGGGGTCATATTAAGTCAAAGCTCTGTCTTATATGCTTACATCATCATACTCAAAGCAGTTGTACCATTCCTCCACTGAGTAAAAATGTACTGAGGCACTGCAGTTGAGCAAGATACATCTCCATCAGCTGTGGGCTAATAACTGTTCATGAGTGCTCTCTTATCCTGGCTATGTGCTGAATAAAACATTTATCTTATGATTCAGGGGAGGTTAAGCTATCAGTCAAGAATCATCATGCTCATGGTGAAGGTGGTTTACACTAACAAATGTCCTCTTGTAAATGAGGTGAATTTTCCTCCACATACCTGTTTTTAAGTACTTTTTAATTATCCCGCTTTTATAAGATGGCCATAAGGTCAGCTGCATAAACACTATGGATGGAAAATGGGCTATTTGAATGAGTAGCTACATGTAGAGGGAAAGAAACCAAAAAAAGGGTATCTGACACTGAAAATATCTAAATTTAAAGATGTAACATGTATGCATCTGATCAATAATGAGTTGTTAAACATCAGTTCATTTTGCTTCTGTGACCATAAACTGAATATAAACATATCCATAGTAGTCTAGACTAAAGATCCTACCCAACAGATGCTCTGGTCTTGTCAGTGGCAATAAGCAAATCAAAACAAACCTAAGATTAGGGAAAGAGTATAATAGTACTTATGCAGATTATTGTCCCAGCTTCCGACTACACATGGTTAATGAAAATTCCTGAGTCCAATGTGATTTCATTGTATTTATTCACTTGTTGCATTTATCTTCATGATAATATCCAGTGTCCTATCAGGGTCACATAGTTTTGGGGCATTTGAAACATTTTTTTAATTTGTTTTGAATCCAATTCTTCTCCCTTTATTTGAATACAAATTCTTAAATTGGTGACACAGAAAACAGTCAAGTTCTGTTCACCCTGCCTGTGTGCATGTGATTTTATAGATATTTAACCTGGCTTCACTCTATTCTTTTTTCTCATAGACATTAATTTTAAACTGCAGATTTAGAACCTGCACGTTAATGCAAAACAACATCCTGATATGGTATTCCATATCAGTCCAGTTTGGAACTTGATGGATCATTGTACATGTGTGTAAACACACCCATATGGCTTTTGCATGGGGCATGAGAGAGAAGAAGGGAGCAGCAGGTGCGCCTCCACATCTCCTCACACTGTGGAGTTAGGGATAAGCTTGGGTCTGTATCTTAACTCTGGAATTGGGAGAAACTCCAAGGTTACCCTTAATATGGCCTACTCATCTAAATTGTTGGCCTGCTCATCTAAATTGTTGTCCAGATTTGTCAAAGTTACACAGAAGACTAAAGTTAATAATAGAATCATAGAATGTGATGTAATTATAGAGTACCTAGTGACATTTTCAATATATCTATAACCATAGTGAGTGCTGGACATTTTTTTTCCATTAAATTCATGTTTTGGGTGCTTAGATAGCTTTCAAAATATCACTGTGAGGGAATAATGTAGAAAGCTTCTATTCAGCCTACAAGCAGCTATTGTGAGACTTGGAGCTGACAAGAGGCAATTTTCCTTGTAATAGAAAACCAGAATGAGATATTGTTGGACTCACTTTGTGTAGGATATTGTGTGTGGGAAAATAAGTAAGGGTAGAGGTAATCTGGCTTAGAGATGATCCCAGACTTAAATCCTTCAATATAAACATCTTCAAACCTTGAGGCTTCCTAGGTCTAGATATGGACAAAAATACTGTGGCTCAGGCCTGTCTTTAAATTGTTCATATCATTTTTTGAAAGGCTCATAGTTGTATCATACAAGGAATGTTTTCTATAGAAAGAAAGTTTATTTTAAATGGCATAATGTGAGAAACAAAATCTTTGTGATTTAATTGAAACTGCTTATATTCCACATAAGAGCAGGAAACAGTAAAGTTTGCCTTGCTAGGAAGTATTTATTGAATGAAGTTTAAATGTTAACTGAAGGGTTTGGTGTTTGTTTTAATCAGACTGCTTGAATGGGGTGATTATTAAAAACTTTTTTCTCAAAGGTGTCATGAATACCATGAATTTCACAACGAAACAAAACTTCAGATTTTTCTTGCCTTTTTTTATAGCACTGGATGAAGCAGTGCATGGACAGCTAAAGAGACGAAGTGGTTTTAATTTAATTTTTTTAAGAGAGTATACTTAAAATTCCTGCTATAGAACAAGTAGTTTTTATAGGGAAAAGAGGAGTGCAAAGAGACTTGCAATGCATTAGTGCACCAATGCAGCATTTTAACATTAGTTGAAGGTAAATTATGTTTACCTCACTTTGCCCTTGCTAAACTACCATGAGTAAAATAACGCCTTTTATTCTATTATTATTTCTTGTCCTGTCATTAGCTTCAGAGTCATATAATGGCTCATGAACCAATGTATGAAGAAATAAATAAGTGTTATTATCTAGTAGTGACTGGGATCATACTTAACTTCTATGCAATACAATGAAGTATCACTTCCCAAACTGGTCTTCAGTCATTCTGTAAATGGATCACTTCATGCTAATCGTGTCTTCAAGACTGAAGGAACTAGTAGTAAATAATACTGCTTTATTTATTCATTTGGATTTTGCCTTTATTTCAGCCTTCTCTGCATATTCTTCAGGACCTCTTCAGCAACTGAGTTTTAGCAGAAAAAGTGTTGATGGAAAATTGCATATTATAGATCTATCTGTAGACATGGGAAAGAATGTTGGTCCAATAAACAGAAGAACACAAGCTTGGCAGAGCTGAGGACACTTCATTACATTCTGTGTCAAATATTTGCTGTGTAGTTCTTGGTGTGGAAATACAGGCAGGTCATGCTGCAGAGCAAACACTGCTGCTCATCCTTCTGCCAGAGCAGTGGCTTGGAGTCAGGGCCGTGTTGGATTAGTTCCACAGCTGTAAAGGTCTATCAGGGGTTACATACGGGGAGAAGAACTAGCAGGAACATTTCTTCAGAAAACCTTTGACTTATACACATCTGTGGGCACTTCAGAGATGATAATATGTTCTACTTCATGCAAGGCATCATAAATTTCACCATTTACCATTGCAACTTTTACATTCACTATGGCACAGCTTCACCATTCAATACAATGAGATAAATATTTTTTCCTGGATGGTGTGTTATTTGACACAGGATTTATACAGAGCTCCCCAAAATCATGCTAAAACTTTGCAGTTGAAAAAATTAATTAAGCTTGTAGATACTGCAGCATGCACTTTGTGTGCCCTGAGCAGATGCTGCCCTGTGTTCTGATTTTAAATATATTTTCCCTTTGCTGTAGTCTATTTTTAGAGCAGTAATGCTGCAAGAGACATAATCCAGAAAGGAAATTACTTAATTTTGCTATATTTACTTTTTCCTATTAGTCTAAGACCATCAAAGACATGTTCAAGACCATTCTTTAACTATAGTCATTAATGCTTTGATCTTGCTGGGTTCTAAACTTTCTGGCCTGATGCATTAGCTACCCTTAACTATTGAAGTCAGCATTACTGTTCATATGTCTAAGTGCTTTGTTGAATCAGGGCCAGAGTGCTCAGAAGCTTGTAAGATCAACACCCCACCCTCCCCTCCATGAGGAGAAAAAGAAAAAAACATGTGGCAAGTCACAAAAAGTCATTGTGGTTTGCTATAGGAGGTATCAGATCTAACAAAATATACTGCATCCAAAGTTGAGCTGCGCACAGAACAAGTTGTTTCAGTATTTTTTTTACTGAATAATTTCACAAATATTTCAGCCTTCTCATGGCATTCTGTTTGAAGAAAGGTTAGCTTTGAATGAAGACAGCAGGTTTTTGTATAGCTAATTATCTTCCAGGCTTTGTTAACAACTCATTTTGACATACAGTTAGCATATTAATTATATGTATATATTTTGGAAGAAGTGAGTTGACAAAAACTACAGAACACCATTTTTTTTTAAATGAAATACTCATTTCACAGATGCTAGTTATTTATATTAAATTAGCACTTTTATGCTGGCAGGTAAAGGTTTTCATACGTCTTATTTTTCAATATTTACTTTTTTACCTTCTTTTATTCTAATGGGAAAATCTGTTAGACACTTCATATTAATTACTTCAAATCATCAAGTCATGATGCAGAAATCAAGTTGATGTTACTGTGTTTATTGATGCCAGGCATTTTTATTGTAATTAAACCTTAATTTGAGCTGCTGTTGTTGAACATGTCTGCTGTGAAATCTTGTTTTCCAGCAATCCCATTTGATTTTCCTTTCTAATAAGTTTTTGTAATTTCGTTGCCTACATAATAGTGCTGTCACAGCTGGTATTAATTGGCATTTTAGTACCAAATGGTAGAGACCCACATCAGAATAATATAGGAGAGCTGAAATACTTCTACAGCATAGACTGTTATCATTATGACCACTTGACGGGGGTGGAACAGAGGTAAGGAGCCATGAAGTGCTTTGCCTAAAGGCATCCGGCAAATCAGCCCCAGTTCTCAAAACAGTCTTCTGCAACTTCCTTGCTGTGGATCACAGGAATAAAAAGAAATAAGTAGCTCTTAAATCTGTTTACCTGGTCTCCTGGAGTGCCAGGAGGTCCATGTTGGTGACTTTGGGCTGCATAAACAAATTTCACTGCTGTTATTTATGCCAGTTTTTTAGCAGACTTCAGTTCCTCATGATTGTTCCTGAAACAGTAACTGCAGTATAAAGCAGAATAAAGTGTCTGAGGCAGAGAAAGTAACTGCAGTAGTATGGTAAAAAAAAAAAGGAAACCCCATTATATGAAATTATTCATATTGCTGGCAGCAATGTATATGTACAAAACAGAAATGTGAAAAATGTTCGCAAAGATGAGGAAAAGAGACCAACTTTAAATGTAGTTTATTTTCCACAAACTGCAGAACCATTTAAACTATAAATTCCATCTAGGAAAAGTTGCAACGTTATCTGGAATTGTGTTGGGTTATTTTTCTCAATGATTCTCAAAGCTTTAAATTCTATGGGGAGATGATGAGATTTAGCAAGTGTGGAATGTAGGCCTATGGTATTTCTAGGAACCATTGTGCAGCCATGTCTTAAGCTGAGTTCTACTACTTGATACTTACCAATTTAAGATGCTTAAATTGTGCATAATAACCTGAACTTTTCCAAGTGGCGAACAGTTGTATTTGGCAGTGACATTAACAGGATTTTAAGCTGGTTTTGCAGCTTCAAGCTACAAAATAAATGCACATTTTCCACGCAGAAAAATCAGCAATATATTGTTTTATTTTTATTAAAACGGAACTAAAGAGTTTAAATTGGGGAGGGGAGGGAAACAGATAAATCTCATAAAGAATATATTTCTAAACACAACTGATAGAGAGCTTTGTGGAGATGCTCATTTGAAAATAAAGGCAGTCTTGGGCAAATTAGAAAAAAAAATTCTTTGGAGCATCCCCTGATCCGTATGTTTCTAATAAGAGATTTAAGATCGCTGTCCAACAAAGTTAGCTGCATAACCTTGTTCAGCAAAAGAGCTGAGCACATTTGAAATTTTAAGAATATGATCATGTGGTGTCTACCTAGAAGTGTTTTCTTAAGTCTAGGAACTTATTTTATACTTAAGAAAATTTACTTTAAAAATCATAGTCAAAGTAATTAACATCAGCTGTTACTTTATTTGAAAAGATTAGTTGTATGCAACTGTCTTAAGGATCTAAAAATCTTTCGCTTGGGCAGCTGGAGATCATTTCCATGTCAGTGTCATTAAGAGATTTTCCAAGTAATTGTCCTGGATCGCCTTTTTTTTAAGTTTTTACATAAATTTAAAATAATTATTTGAATAAGCTGTCTGCTGTTCTTACTGAAGTGGTTGGTCTTTTGACTAATTTCACAAGCTTAGAGCTGCTCAAATGAGTGTTTGTATTTATGTCCTTCAAGTTCAGTGTGTCTGTACAAATATTTTTGAGTACTGGAAAATACAAATGCTTGCTGTTTCTGCAAACATCACTCATTTTAGTGTCAATTGATGATAGACTTTCTAAGTATGAGAACAGTGAAGTTACAAAGCTTTTTAAAGACTCCTGATTGGAAGCACAGAATCAAGAAAACTCCAAACTGTTAAGAAAGGGATTGATTATATACAAAAAGGCTTTATACTGTGACATCTGAAATATCAGGGAAGCAGACTGACGGCGTATATCAGTTTCTTGTCAGTGTTATGTACCTATTCTAGAAAGAATAGCAGAACTTGCTGGTAAAACTGACTTTTCAGAAAAAACTGCGGCTGTGGGCTCAATGTATTAACCTTAGCTGGGCTTCACTTGGTGGCAGTGCCTGACATTCAACTAGACTGCAGCTTGATCCACTTGTCCAGTACTTAGCCTTGAGTTTGTAATGGACAGCTAAAACCAAAAATCTAAGTATAATTATAGTGGTGATCTCATTAGGAGTGTATTGCTGGAAGACAGACTGGGAGAAGCTTTTTGGTGTTTTGGTGGGGTTTTTGCGTGTGTTGTAAATACAAAAACATGTCTAGTTTTTTATAAAAGTAAGACTCTATAGCTGTGAGCTTTATGAACAACTCTATAAAACAAATGCACATTTTCATCAAATTGAATTCTCTTATTATGGATTTTTAGATACTTCCATGCATTTTTGTCTCCTTTTGCTTTTAAAAATATTAAAGATAATTTCTAAAACAATCTTGTCATTTAATATGCATACTTCATGCATGCATGTACATTTTCAGTTTTTCAGACTTCCTATGTATCTTCATTTTTTTTAGATAACAGCAATTATAGAGGTGGAGGTGAGAATCAAAGAAGTTTTAGTTTTAATAGTACAAGTTTAGGCAAGTCAAAAAGCCCTGTTCTAATAAAATACATTGTGGACAAACTTAGCACTAATTAAACATCAGCTCCAGCTGTCATGATACCTTCCATTTTATACCAGTGGATATACTTGTGTATATGTATGCAAAAACCTTTTTCAGATTACTTTGGATTACATACTCACTGAAAAGAGAAAAAAAAAATCCTCTGTTTTCAGTACAAATTGTTATCAGAATACCAGATGTGAGCACTATCAAATCTAGGATTCATTTGTTCAAATAATATTCTGAGATTGTCTACTGAAGATCTTCATCCTGCATTTACAGTACAAATTACAAATTTAAAGTTGATAGGATTTTTTTTAATGTCTTTCTGATTTTCTGTCTCAAGTAGTGAGAAACCACAGCTGTTTACAAATAAACTACTGAGAGTTTGCTAATGCAGAACAGAGGAAGGAAGGAAGTGCGGAAGGAAGGAAGGAAGTACGGAAGGAAGGAAGTGCGGAAGGAAGTGCAGAAGGAAGGAAGGAAGTGCGGAAGGAAGGAANAAAAAGAACTGCCTGAAAGCAGAAGTTCACATAATGAATGGAGGTGGATCTGCCATATAATCAAACAGAATTCTGCTGTGCCAGTAACTGGAAATAACAAATATCTTTCCTGTCCCTTGCAGTGTTCAAGGCCAGGTTGGATGGATCATTGAGCAACCTGGTCTAGTGAGACGTGTCCCTGCTCATGGCAGGGGGATTGGAAATAAATGATCCTTAAGGTACCTTCCAGCCCAAACAATTCTGTGATTCTATGGTTCTATCTTGAATTACATTTCTGAGCAGAGGCCAAGTAAACCTCTACAGCAATATATCTGAATGCTGAGCTGTTGTAAGGTCTTGATGCTTGGAATTTCTCCTTCCCCACTTACCCGTGTGGTGATGATATTCAGTAACTTGCCTGAGGTATGTATTTTATCCCATTTTTGATGGATGGGGAGTTACAAGGATTAATTGGCTTGGATAAATCTCTGCAAAAAGGAGAGTGATTTATTTATAGATTGCAAGTGAAAATTATTACAAATTAAAATAGCTGCTTTGCAGCTTTGCAAAGAGCAGTACACCCATGCAGATAGTTTAAAATAATCATAGAGCCATAGAATGGTTTAGGTCAGAAGGGACCTTAAAGATCATCTAGTAGGTAACAGGCAATAATTGAGTGAACTGGAAGAGATGAAATCAGGTGAAACTGGCTTACAAATGCACTGTGACTGTCTCCATCCAATAGGCACATCAAGTGGGAAAGTCCAACAATGAAGAGACAAGAGAAAGCACATCCATTTCTTTATTTATTTTAAATGAGAGGGAACAATTACAAAGCAGGACAGTATTTCTTTATAGATTTCTATTTGAAAGAAATCCTGTTTCTAAAGAAATCACAAAAATAATTAGCATACATGTTATTACGAAGACAGCTACTACAAAAATCTATTTGAAGGAGCCATTTCAGCTGGTTTCATATGCTAGTTATTTTCTCTTTAGTTTAAAGTCCTTCCCTTCTGCGTCCAAATTGCTCATAGTAGTCTAATGCCAGATCAACCCTTAAGGCATCTAAGATACTTGTTTTCCCTCCTGAAACCCACAATGAGGCACTTGGCATTAGTGGCTATGTCATACTGAGCTAATTAATAACAACAGACATAAATTTGCATCCCCTCCATAAAGACAGAAAATGAAATCCAGAAAAATGTCAGAACCTATTTGCACTACCTAATGAGTTTTGCTTCTTTTTTCACATTCTTTATTGCTCTTTGTTTTGCTTCCTTATTAGACGAAAAGCTAGATGAGCTGGAGAGAACTTGAAAGCTTATCCTATTAATACTGCAGCAAGTTTTTTCATTGATTGAAGTGGGGGTAAACTCTCGCTTTCAGTATCACTCCTAAGAGTCAAGACTAGAATTTTGTTTGGACACATACTGAACAGGTTTTGTGGTGTATTCTGAAAGGAGAAAGCTCAGAGATTTACAGGCATTTTCACATATCTTCAGGCACAGATTTCTCAAGCAGTGCCAAGCAGCAGTATTGCGATGCTTTAGCAATATAAACAGTCAGGCAGTTGTCACAAAGTCATTCCCATTATTTGCAGAATAATTAGAAATAGCAGTACTATTATTTTTTTTTAATGCTCAATTTAAATTCCTGATTTTTTAAAAAATGTAAGCAGTATATACTAACATGTCTGAAAATGCCATTTTAGTCTTTTTAAATTTATCTCCATTGCCTGATACAAGGTTTAATTTACATTGGTGTATAATATTTTCTCCATTATATTAAGGGTTACTTAGATATGGGTGAGGAACTCTGTCATACTTACAAGTCCTTCTGTCATACTTGCAAGTCCTTCTATTTTCATCCAGGGAATCCAGAAAAGTTGCAATGGTGAAAGCATCCTTAAAATATATGTCCTTTCCTCTCTTTTTATGTCATTTAGATATCAGCATGAATCAATTCCAAGTCCACTGGTTACTGGAGTCCTGTGCGCACAATGACACCAAAGGACTTAAGAAAGTAACAGAGCTGACTTACGTAAGTCTCCATTCAGCCTTCTGCTTGACTCTCAATAGCTTCTAAACAGCAAGAGAAAGGATTCTTCTGTATCATAACACAGTATGCTTAATACCCTGTTTCATAGATAAGTAAGGATGTTTCTTTTCTATGTTCCTCTTTGGCAAAAGTTAAAAACTGCATCTGGACTGTTTTGGGTTGTCTGGTTTGTTGTTTGTTTTTTTTAAATCTACACTAGGCTAAATTTTTTTTTTTGTTGTTATCCAGAATATGAGACCAGGTAAACTTCCTACCTAATTACTTACATATTTCTACAGCATGTAGAACATGGAGCTTTATCTGAAATTAGTAATACAGGACTGTAGCACAGTGCAAATACTGAAAAGTAATGATAGTAATTAATAAACCAGATTTCCTTTTAGATGTGCAGGTGAGTTTTACAACCCTGAGGAGAATAATAGATATAAGAAAGAAAGCACCATAGGTGAAAAATGTTAGACATTCAATCTGGAAGTCAGGCAGATATCAGAGGAGAAGAAAAGCTCCATGTAAGTACTTGTCAGCCCAAATATATATTGCATGGCAGTTCTTGGTTCTGAATTTGTTGGCAATCTAGTGTTATGTGTCTATAACACGCTGTTTGAACAACACAGTGGTGTGATTGGTGCATCACAATTGGTTTGGGAGTTATGGAGAATGGACAAAAATCTTAATTCACCTTTCCTTTTTACACTGACCTGTCCTGTCATATCAGTTCAGGAGACTTAATGACATATGAAAGTAGAGTATATCAAAAGACATAATTTCTTATCACAGGACATTGTTAGCTCATAACATTTACTGCTTCATGGGGTCAGCAAATCAAGTATTAGAGATGAATTTAAAAATGATTGTGACATAATGCTATGCTGTAGATTCCCAGTATTTCAAGATAGGCACATTGGAGATAGGAGAAAGTTAACATTTAAGAATCTTATTTCCACTAGAGGTCAGGAAAGACTGTTCATACATCTGTCCAAATGCATTGTGGGATTAATTGATTTATTTCCTTTCAATCATTTTAGGGTAATTCATCCAAACTACTTTGGGAAACTGTGTTTCTTTTGAGGAAGAAAATAATTAGAAGCAAACAGAAGAAGGTGGATGCTACAAAAGATTTAGTACTGGCTGTGTGTAGGTCAATAAGGATAATGGCCTTAAGCTTTCAGTGTTGAGCATTTAGGCCCTGCCACAATAAACAAAAATAGTCCTGTCACAATTTTAAGAAGAAATCAAGCACTCTCCCAGTGCTGGAATGCTCTCCCAGCAGGAGGAAGGCAGGAAGTCAAGTCCATTCTCAGCCCAATCAGTATGTGCCGTCAAAAATGAGCTTCCAGGTGAAGGTTAGGTGCAAATCCAATTTGCAGTTAGAAAAAAGAAGGAATTACGCAGAAGAGCATGAGAAATTAGCCATTCTGAAGGGTATTGAAGACTTAAAAGGTAGTGAAAGACTTTTGACCTTAGCCAGTAAGGTAATATTGGACATTTTCCCAAGGAAAAAAACAACCAAAGAAATATTTTTTCCCATATATGATTTATGCTAAAACTTTCATACTGTGCTTTTCAAAAGTACTTCCAGACAACAGTAAGAATTTATCAGGACACCTACACTTGGTGTAAAGTTTTCTTCTCCACTCATTGTCCTTAAACAGACACATGTGGTTTGTAGTTTAGCTGCGAAGCTTTTCTTCCTGATAAGAATATAGAAGTAGTTAATGTACTGAAGTGGAAAAAAATGCATCCATAATACCATCGTGAACTTTGAATGTGCTTTTAAAAAGTTAAGCATAGATGAAGCTTGCGGTTTAGAGCAGCTTAATTTACGTGTATTTAATTCGATTAGCACTTATATCCTCACATTGCTACCCCCACTGCCATCAGTCAGAGAGACTGTTCTAAATATTAGAAACCAGTTGCTTTGCTGCAGTGTGGCAAAGGAACTGTGTAGAATTGAAGGACATAATCAAATACCATGCTAATATACTTTGCTACTGAAAATAATCCTAACATTGGTAATGTTTGCTTTCTTCTCTAAGTAAAAACCATGTTGACCTGGTTTAGCATACCAGGAAAATGGTTTTTTGGTGAAAACTTTTCATCTTTTGCCAACCTTACTTTTTTTTCCCTACAGCTCTACTTCCAGCATATGATCTTTTTGTTTTTCTTATTGTAGGAGAACTACATTATTCTGAAGGACCTCTCATTTTCATGCAAATATAAAGTAACTGTTCTGCCTGCAAAATCTAAAGGCCGTTTTAAGGCTGAGAGTACTTTCTTTGTTACCCCACCTTGCTCTGCATTTAAAGAAAAAAAACACAAGCACATTAGTTGTCCTGCTGAAGGAGGTAAGGCATGATCTGAAGAACTAGTCAAATAGTTCCAAATGCATTTATAATCATCAAACAAGCATCTTTAAGAGCAATTCTAACACAGGAAATGAAAGATTCAGAAGAAATAAAAATATGATTAATACTTCTGTGTAAAATCAACTGAAATACAGAGCAGTATCAATTTTGGCTAACATGTCACTGTTTTGTCAATTTAGTGTAATTTTAGTGGACTTTTCGTAAATATTTGGTGACATTTGTTATTACACAGTTTTTATTTTTGTAATGAAGAACAGTTTCCCAGTTATATTTTTTATAATGATGGATGATAACTGTAAACATAATTATGCTGGCATGACCTATTTTTTCAATGTTTTCATGCTGCTGCAAGCTGCTTTTTCAGTTTGTTTTTGTTTAGGTTAATTCTGCTCTTGAATAACAAATACAGGCACACACCTTTTACAGTATTGTCACAATGTGTAATTAGAGGGTTATGGAAATTGCAGAGTTATGGAGGTATTGGTTGGAGAGGACCTCTAGAGTCAGGTAGTCCTAGGTGAGGTCAGCTATGACAATGCACTGCCAAGACTGGATACCTTTCTCGTTGGTTTGAGGGTAAGCCCTCTTCATTGAGTCCCTACTGTTCCCAAGGGTACATCCATGCTCCATGGGTCTCCCAGAGTCCTGCTGGTTACGACCACCATTTTCTTACCACCCCTTCTGACAGCCTTCATGGGCAACTGCAACTCAAGCATATCTTTCACCTAATCAAAGTGCCATTATTATTTTGTACTACAGTTTTAGAGCACAAATTTTACTTTTTAGCTCAATTATGGAGATCTGTGCTATCTTGTGGGTTTTCTTGTGGTCTCAAAGTTGGAGCTCAGGTATTCTGAAATATGAGGAGAAGGAGGATGGCTGCCTGTGAATGAGGCACTTAGATCTTTACATGCCATCAGCTTTCCTTTCTGTATCTGCAGCTGACAGCATTTGATCTGGAGTTTTAATTTGGCCCCAAATAGCAGTGGAATATATCTAAGATAGGCTTTGGTTAACACTGAGAGTGCGATGCCAGAAAGCTGACCGGCTTATATGTAACACGAGAAAGAGAGCTCTGTCTGACCTTGATTTGTGGAAATAAGCGAATGTTATTGAAGATTATTACTCAAAGTTTAGCTTACCATTTTGCTTTCTGAATTTATAGTGCCAGTTCTACCCAAAGTGTTGGCCAAACCCGAGAATCTATCTGCGTCTTTCATTGTTCAGGAAGGTAACATCACTGGTCATTTTTCCTGGAAGATATCTAAGGCAGACCTTCACCAGCCCATGACAGGGTTTCAAGTCACTTGGGCAGAAGTGACCACAGAAAGCCGGCAGAACAGTTTACCCAACAGCATCATTTCGCAGTCACAGATACTGCCAGCAGTAAGTTGTTTGTTACCTTTTGCTAGTGGCTTCCTAAGTATGCGTGTGTGGGGCCTATTTTCAGTGTGGTGGTGATGCGGATGTCAAACACTCTCGCTCTACATGCAAATTGGAGCAGGAAGTGCTTCATTTTTCCTCTTTGCTGGAGATAGAAAACACAGCTACTCTTCTTGATGACACGCCAAACATTTTGATGTGCAGCAATTTCCAAATTATCAACCATTGTCTGAGAAGTGATTCAAGGGAGGAAAAGATCATCTGTGTAGCAATAGATAGTTTTTATTTTCTTCTCATGATCAAGCTGTTCAACTTGGCCAATGCTGTAGTTTTACTAATTATTTGGTGTCCAAGTTGATGAATTTAAGAGAATTTTCTCTTCCTCTGAGTCACTCATTGCTCTAAGAAAAGTAAAAAACACTTTCCCCTCCACCAATATGCTCTATTATCTAATAGACAATAATTTTAAGGAGAACTAGATTTCACAGTTTATTGACAGTGTGAGAATTAACAATTTTAATTCTTCCCCGTATTTTATTTAAGATGGCCTTTGTTATTTTAGTTCCTCATCTGGCAGAGGCAGGTGAAGAGACCTTCATTCAAACTCTGTTGCCAGCTCTGCATGAGTCAACAAACTATGAGATGTTGGTTTTCACTTTCATCTTTGATTTTAGGAGCAGTTGTATGCTTTTTGTAAGCTTTTGGTTGTTAGATCCAAAATATATATTGTTTTATTTAAAACATTCCTTTTTATTGTGTTAGGCTTTAGTTTTTAATGTTTTCCTGTGGTTTCACTACTGTAGAACCTGGAGATTCCTTTAGTTATCTATCACTATGTGTGTCTGTCTATTTATGGAACCCTGTTAACTTGCAGAAAAATTTGATTTGAGTTGAAACAGGATTTTCTACCTTTCAGAAACCACGAAAATACAGGTTATTTTACGGTGAGGGTCATTCACTCTGACTGAAAATGTAGCATTTACACAACCAGGGCTGAAACACACAGGTCCTGACTGCTGGAAGAGCACCTGAATGAGCAGAGTGAGTGCAGTGTATGCACTCTTCTCTTTCTTTCCTACCCATTCAGTATCTTATATGAGGTGGAACAGCTTCAGTAAGGCCTGTTAAGGGCAGTCCTCTCTCAGATTACTTGCTAATTTGCCAGTAAAACTACACATTTCCCTCCACCTTTTTTCTCTCTCCTTTCCCCTTTACTGTCTGCTCTGGCAGTAGCAATAAATTAACAGTTATTCCAACACCTCACTTTGGTTTCCCTGCATGGCACAATGTTCAGTGCCAACAAGAATAATTTGTCCTCCAAATTCCTGGCCAGACCAGCCTGGCAGGTCACAAGAGCACACTGTGCCCACACTGTCTGGCATCACAGCTCCAACTGTCCCCTTCCTGGGACTGGAACAAGGTGAGTGATTTGTAATAGCTTGCTACAGATGATGTTGTGATTTATAGTTTTGATTTTGATGAATGACTTCTGATTCCTTAATACCTGTCAGTCCTTAGCCGGATGTATTCCCATCTGGGAGATTCTATAAAATTATTCTGAAATTATTTTGCACAGGTCTAAGTGACGATGAAAAGTGTGGAGCAGTAAAAAGTGCATCCATCATGCCAGAAATGGGCTTAAAAACAGAAGAAAAATTATTGTGGCATAATTTGGACAAATCTAAAATCAGTGTGATCACGCTTTTTATTCACTAGCAGCAGAAGGGGCCCCAGGCCAGCCTCTAATAAGGTTACCAATTAGTAGAATTTACATGCAGATCCAAAAAAAAGCAAGTTTCTGTAATGAACATGTTTGCTAAAAAGAGATTTTAAGAAGTTACATTTTCATTCATTTTTTTAGTGATGAGCACATCATCCACTTTCTGTAACAGTCTCTGGAACAATTTGGACCTTGTAGACATGAAACCATAATATTATGGTGAAAAAGTCTGTTCAAAGGGAGTGGCAAGCCAAAAGGTCAAAACAAACCCTCTCAACCAAGTGATGCATGTGTTAAATCCTTTTAACGAATTCTAAGAAAATAATTTGTGGGTGCTGAGAGTGATAGAACCTGTTTAAACCACTGATGTGTGCAAGTAGGGCAACCATGTTTTATTTTTAGATGCTCTCAGAATTAAAGCGATTTACTTAATTCTAGGATCATTATGTACTCACTGTGCCCAATCTGAGGCCATCAATGTTGTACCGCTTGGAAGTTCAAGTGCTGACAACTGGTGGGGAAGGGCCAGCTACAATTAAATCATTCCGAACACCTGACCTTCCTCCATTTTCACCACACAGTAAGTACTATGCTCTTCTGACGTGTGATGACATTACAAACTTCAATCCTCCACATGTAAACCGTTTTTTCAAACGTTAGAGTCTTTATTTTTTCCACTAGCATTCCATAAACTTAAGATGTGGAAAAATACTGGCTGTTTTTCCCCCATAACTATCCAGCAATAGTGATGGGAGCAAATGCAGTCTTTCTCTCACTCAGTTTCTGTGGTCTCACGTTTGCCATTCATTTCAGCTCAGCTCTTTCACAGAATCACAGGGCAGACATTTGAGAGTGGGTTGTCAGAGCCGCAGGGATGTGCGATCAGCTCAAGGTTATCTGGAGTCACCAAAGCTGCAGGGCAAGCCTGGAGTGGTTTTGGTCTGATAAATGCACACATCCCTGGAGGTCATTGTTCATCTTTGGCTTAAGCCTTCAGCACTTGGGATTCCAAGTTGGTCTGTCCTCCAGGTGCTGCCTAGGCTTGGCATTCTGTAGCTTTCAAGATCAGATTTTTCTGGGATCACTCAATCCATCATTGCTGGAGCCTGACGGTATTTCTAAAGCAGTGCAAACCTCTTAATGTCCATTGCCAGCACTTCATGTGTTTCTGAAAAGTACAGCTCAGTGTTGCACAGCCAAGTAAAAAGTGTAATTAATTAGTTCAAGACTCATCTGCTTGAATCTTTTTGTCCTTTCACAGCTCCACTAAAGTTGTCAGTACTGAACATGCACATAATTGTCAGCAGAGTCATTTAATTTGTAAGCTGAAGGACTGCAAGCTGAAGATCTCACAAAGCCTTCTTAATATGGATGAATGTTGGCATTACATATTCAGAGTTTGATATGTGTATATTTTCCTGTTCTTTTTGTTTAGGACCTCATCTGAAGCAGCATCATCCACATCACTACAAGCCACCCCCAGAGAAATATTAGACTGTTTCAGCTGATTATACAAATAACTGAGAGGAAAAAACTGAGTTCCCAAATGAGGTCTGGGAAAAGGCACATCTATAGGAGCAATGAACCCAGTTTTCCCATGGAAGTTACCAACCTGTATGATCTATATCTACTTCTCTGTAGTTTAGCCATGAATAATTATATTTGCACCATGACCAGGATGAATCATACAGCAAGTATCATTTCATTACCACCACTATTCAGCAAACGGGAGATCACATCCATCTCAACACCTGTGAGAGAATTAGAAATGTGTTCATTATAATGTTTTCATATTCTATGTTTAAAGTGGGTTGAAACAGTGCAGTGTATACAGCTTTTGCTCTTAGTGAATTCGGTGTTAATATTTGCAAGATAGTCCTGTGATGTCTACTACTTTTGAAAGAGGCCAGTTCCTCATCAGTGGATTTAAATGATCTATTTTACTTAAAGCCCTGCCCGTCACCAGTTTAAGCCCTAGTGTATTGCTATTAAAGATGATCTCCATATGTCTGAAATAAGGACACAAGTAAAATAAATACCGGTAGCAGAAACCTTAAAATATCCAGTATTGAATAATTGCGGTGCCACCATGAAGGAAAATAATGATACATTTTTATACCCATCTGGTCTAAAGTGGTAATGTTCTGTCATGTAGATCTTCTTTTAATATATGGTTAATAGCTAAAGGACATAAGGGTAGATATACCTTTGTGTAGAAATAAACAATGATTAATATAATTGTTGAAAGTTGATGGCAATTAATGCAATTAATTGATAGATCGTGGAAGAATGACTTTTAAAATACCATTTGTAATTTTTTGATATATAATATTTCAAGTTATAATACTATCTTTAAAAGAAGCACTGATTTTCTAGATAAAAGTCTGAATAGTTAACATTTTAGAAACTAAAATTCTGAGGCACATTTATTTTTCAAGTAGCTGTAGAGCTACTTTTTGGCTTTGAATTTTGATGCACATATTTCTTTTCCCCGTGGAACTTTAGAACAGAAGGATGAATGTATTGGCTCTATTTTGCTGTTCTGCTTACAGAGAGAGAATTATGTGACAATATTCTGGCATCTGGAAAACATTGGCTTACAGTTTATTTGAATGCATTTTTCAATTTTAGACAGAAGGGTGCCCTTTTTAACCATAAGGGAATTCATAATGCCTTATTGTGCAATATAAACTGTCTAGAATAATTTGTCACACAGAAAGACATATCTCAATAGTAAACAGAAACTGCTTGGATTTATTATGGAGAGGGTGGAAAGTATATGCCAATAAACATTCATACAAATATCCATGATCAGCTTTTAATGTTCAAGATGTTCAAAGTGGTCCTGCATTCTTTGGCACCATTTCCATTGCTCCTTGAATCATCACATGAGGCTGACATACCTCAGACACTCAAGGCCAACTTGACAAATGGGTCACTTCTACCAGCATATTCTGTAGACTCACCTGTGCTTCATATTTATCTGAGATACTCAGTGAGAAGAGTTCAGACATTAGTGGTAGATACATTTATCTTCTCTCAATTACAAAACTATTTTGTGGAAAAGCAAATACGAAGGAAAGAAATACATATCTTAAACCGAGGATCAGAGCTATGTTGTAGAATGTTCATAAATTACTCAGTTTGTCTCTACTTAAGTTTATAGCTTTTTTTTTCATGTGGATCAATACCACAGGGAGAGAAGGAAACTGCATAAATTTCTGATTATCCCAGCTTTCCTACATTTCTGTCTTCAGTTTTCAAGGGCTCTTTTCCATTCTCTTTCTATTTTGCTTGTTGTTTATTTTGATATTCACTTAGCGACCAAGAATTTCTAGACATTTTTTATTGATACATAATTTAGGCCTTTTACAGTAGTTTAAAATACTAAAGGCTATGGTGCTTTTAATTCCTTCCTCTATTACGGTGTCATCTTCCAAAATACAGCAGGAAATAAACAGAAGAACTCGTCTTCAAAAAAATCTGTATTATGAAGGTTTATTTTCAGTTATGGCAGAAGGCCAGAGTCTCAGAGGCTTTTGTCAGGATGGAAATGTTTCATGTTAAAGACTTTACAAAGTAGACAGATTTTGAACTGGATTGGTGTGCAGCACTGCTTCCACATTTGGATTGCACAGGGCATAGATAAGTCTAGAAGTGATCTTCCTGATATTTGCTGGATCAGCAGGATCAGGGAAAGTAATTGCCTCAGGCTTCTCTGAAGAATTCTGTCCAGACGATTCAATCAGTCTGTTCTAGTATTGGATCAAGTATGCAGTGACTTGATGAATGTTAATGAAATTACATTTTATTTGTAGTGACATTGTAAAGAATGGAACATGACTCTTGGTCTTTATTGAAGTGGTGCCAAATCTGAATTGGAGATAAACAGGTAGTTAGGAGCCCTGAGACATCATACCCTTAGTTTTAGTTGCTGAGGGGAAGCTTCATCCTTCTGAAATGAGTCAAAATTGTTACAATTTGCTGATGGCAGTCTCTCCAAAGTGTTCATCTTTTCAAAATGACAACATACTTTTGAAGAGCACTGAGAGGTTTTGCCTTTTGAAGTAGATTTATCAAAAATAAATTTGATAAAACAGAAATATATTGAACAAGTGTATTAGATAGAGTCCACTAAGATGTAAAATATTTTTTTCCTTCTACAAATGATCTTACCAGCTCACCTTTCAAGTCACTCTTCAAATAAAAAATTAAAAAATACAAAATCAAAAAAGCTCATGGATAGATATAAAATTCCCAGCTGTAAGTGATTTCCTGATTATTTTTTTAATTTAGAAGTACAGATTTTAAGCTTTTAGTGCCTAATTCTAAAGCCTTGTTCGCTGAATCATACAGGATATTGTCCTACTTTACTAAGCCACATTAAGCATTCAATTCAGCAATAGAGTTGCAGTTTGCTACTTGATTCACTGGTTAAAGATTTATTTTCTTTAATGATGTTGTGTAATACAGACTTAATATTGGGATGATATTAGAGGTATTGGGGTGTTTTTAGATACTCTGCACCTTTACACTAATGTATTATTTGCTATGTACGATTCTGATGGATTTGTCAGTTGACTTCAGGATGCATTTTGTTTATTTCTGAAAGGAGAATTATAAAGTTATGCTATTTTTGCTAACTGCTTTGTGAAGTGGATTTGTTTGTTTGTTTTTTGGTGATTTTTGTTTCAGAAGAAAATTATTCGTTCTTGTTATTATCTTTTTTGACCAGTTTGGAGTTGTTTATAGAGCAGGAGAAAGTAAAACAGACTTGTGCTGTATCATCCACCTTTATCATCTTGAATATTCATTAAGAATATAGCACATAGACGATAAATAAGAAGTCTAATTTCTGAAATGCTGAACATCCTCAACTCAGTGGCTTCAGAAAGAGCTAAGGCCATGGTGTGGCAGTGATAACATTAATACTGATACTTGATGGGGTCACACACAAAGTCAAAGAAATACTCACTGCTAATGTGAATGGGAACTTAACTGTTGGTATTAGCAGAACTGTTTAGAAATCTTAATACTGAGTCAATTTATTCCACAATACTTTCATCTCCATGCTCCCAGGTGCAGTCAGGGAGAGTTTCAAATAAGCAGGTCCTGATTCAGGCAGGTATGCAGAAGAGGAAACTTCCACATGCACAAAAGAAGTCAGTGGAAAGAAGTAAACCTGTGCAGTTAAGAATGAGCTTCAGTGATGCTTGAAATCAGGCATGAATGTCAAAATTGGCTTGAATACTCTGTTAGATCAGGGCCTTGTAGAACAACATGGAAGAATCAGTTTTAAATTTTGTGTGCAAGACAACACCATAAAAAATTATTTTTTGTTGTGTATATGTAAATGTCATTGTGATATTGACTTATTTATTAATTCATTTTCTTATACCATGTGCCAAGTATGTTCCTACCCTTTTGATCAGTACCTGTGAACATCAATTACTAAAAATAATGTTATGCAAACTTGTGCATTTTAACCAGGAATATGATGCTAATAAGCTGTTGCATGTAGTTTTAAATAAAACCCCCTTTATTTAAAAAAATGTAAATGAATACCTGCAGATGTTGATGATTATATATGGGTTTGCATGCCAAAACTCATTGTTCAGTTGTGGGCATGAAATGTAACGACTGTATCACCTCTACTGAATATATTAGTATGGTACAATTTACAAAGTAATTAACAGAGCTCTATATGTAAAAAATTCCTTTTTTACTTAATTATATTGTAGTAGAGGTAACAGAATTGCTTCTCTGTTACCCAAATTGGCTGTAGAAATTATGTTCCTATAACAGTCATTTAAAGTCAATATTTATTTATGTATGTAATACACAAAAGATTGGTCTTATGTGTTTGTCCTGTTATTTAGAGACAAAAATACACTCCTTGTAAAAACAATTTGTAAAAAAATGTAAATGTAAATAGAGTCTGATTTCTTTTACTCACTATTTTCATGTTTAGAATTTGTACATACTGTTTAGGTAATAAACTATCCTGTAACGTAATATTGCTATATTATCTCCTCCATACAGAATTTAGGGGTTTTTTCTTGAGTTGAAGTCATAGAGCCATCTAAGAAAAATTGTCACACCAAGTACCTTTGCATAATCTAAATGTCATTGTGTATGAAGTCATACTGGTTTATCCTCTGTTTTTTACAGCATTTTGTTTTCCTTAGATAGTCATCAAAACAATCTGAAAATAAAATTTAGATATCATTGGAGTAATTTACATTGAAAACCAATACTGGAAGTAAAAATTCAGATATAAGAGCTTGTCCATTCTCTTTTTGAATTGAATAGTTCACAGTGAAGATTTGTTCATTCAGTGGCTTAATCCTGCAAATCAACGTTTTCATGATTGAAAATCATTGTGAAAGCTATGTATGCACCAGATTTGGAGCATTTTCTATTTTAAAGTGCAGTGTCTCTTGATTTAAATTCTGTATTTTTACTAAATGTCAATATCCGTCATAGTAAAAACATTTAACTGTTTCAAATTGTCATAGATGTGCTGTCATTCTCAGAAGCAATATCTTTACTTTGGGAATGCGCCTTTGGGTAACTCTTTACTTACCTAATAAGCATTTAGATTTTGTTAACTTGAGCATAAACTCCAAAATTTCCTGGTACTTCTTTTTCATTAGAATAACTGCTTACGTTTGGGGGTTTGGTTTTCTTTTTATATAAATGGATAATACTTAGAAAACTCCATATAGATAAATTTGTCTGCAAGTTTGACTATTTCAATTATATTTGCCATTATGGTTCAGTAAACCTGGACAAGAATGATATATCATGTGAACAGGCGAAAAGGTAAGTTGTCATAATAAATGGTTGAAGTGTTCTAATCACTGTAATTCAAAATAGCCATTCATTTTTTCTTTCCATAAATTCAATTAAGTGTTTTATTCAACATTGGATTAAAAGACACAATGACTGGATGACGAAAATCATATGAAATAAAGCAAATTTGGTATATACTGAACAGTATTGATTATTCTGGGTTTGGGGTTTTCAGCTTGTGCTTCTCTACAGCTTGGCTTTTTGCATGTAAAACCAGAATACACTCAACAGATTACATTTCATTAAAAAAAAATTTAAAAATTACAGTGAAAGCTTTTTGCAGTACCAAAAAAAAAAAAGGCAAAACAAAAAGAACACACAAAACCCACAAAATACCCACCCTCTGTATTTCTGGTGTTTTATTACAGGTATTGTATTGTCATTGTCTCAATCTATGCCAGCCTCCTTGAGGAAGGCCCTGGGCCAAAACACTGGCTGTAAGCCCATTGGTGGCAATGCAGCACCTGTGAGAGTAAAGAAATCACCAGGGAGAACACTGAGAATGTGAGCTTTGAAATAGAGCCAATGAGCAAGAAACGAATTGCTGTGTCCCCTTTGGATTGTGCTTAATATCCTTGCTGCTACTCAAGGTGCTGGCAGGGGCATAGATTAATATTTAATATATGCCTTGCAGTAAGCGTTTACTGAGAGTGCTGTGTGGCACAGAAACTAAAGAATTTATGAATGCTTCCTGTGCCCAGTTCCTCACCTGTGATGGTGATTTATTCATGTTACTTAATAATAAACTGCATTCAAATCTGTTTCTTCTTAGTGGAAGATCAACTTTGGAAACAGTGGACTGTCATTTTTCAGGTGAGTTAGGCAAATATGATACACACAAATATCTCTGAATTATGTATATGCAGATATATTTGCACAGCAAATAGAGCTTGCTTGTCTTTTTCATAAGCTGTCTAGGAATATATGTGTGCACTAGGTTCAAAATTGCAAAAGTTTAAAGTAAATCTGGGTTTGCTTATTAGTAATGATTAGTCAACATACTTTCCACATTTTTATAATTTTATTTAGGAAATGTTGCCTGATTTAGATGATTTGGACTGCATAGTTGTTAGTAGATGCAGAGTGATAGACTGGAGTTTCCACACTGTCATCTCTAGGTAAGAGAGAGGTGATCATCTGATTTATTTGTTTCTTTGTCTACATCAAGTTCTAGTATTAGTTCCAGTATTAGTAGCTATCTGCAAACATTCAAATTAATGCTTTAAATTTCTTTTCTGAGATGTGCTGCAATACTTGCTTGAAATATAATTATTTCCGACTGTCAGTGAACATAGGTGCAAGCCAAAATCAGTTAGACTGTAACTCATAAAACAGGGATTTACAAGAAAAATATAAGCTGGTGAGTGCTAATTGTTCTCTCAGAGCACTTAGAGACAACTATTCTTTTTGTTTGATGTTTATTGAATCATATTTGTAGACAAAGCAGATCCATATGCATTTTTTGTGCTTTGAGGGAAGTACCTCTTGTCACCAAGAATATCATTTAATTGGCTCAAGGTGCTCCATGAATGGCTCAGTTAATGGCGGTATATGGGGTATATGGGAGCTTAACACTGTAATGAAGCACTTCTGAATAAAGCCTGTATTTTTTCATTGATTTGAAGATTGTGTTAATTTCTCTCATCTTCCTGAATTAAAGAGGGTTTTTTGTTTTGCCTTATAGTGGATCTCTGTTCATCACTTTTGTTGTAAAGTTGTCAAAGTTACTATTCTTTGTCATACATGACACACTGAAAGCATGTTTTCACTGCTCATTGCTGTACAGATTTAGGTTTAAGATGCTTTTCCAATGAAAAATAAATCCATTAAGATAATATATATATTAATGTATTTAGAGCTGATTTCAACAAGAGAATCCTTGTTAGCAAAATAGTGCTAGTTTTTAAATATAAATTATACCTTCAACTGTATCTGATTTCAATTACCATTTGCCCAGTAAAGTTTTGGAGAATAGAAAACCTCATGGTCTTTTGTAAAAAGAGCCATGCTAACCATAGGAAATTGTAGCAAGCACACAGAAGTATATTAAATTGATAGATATCACTCATATCTGCAGCTTAAAAAATGCCATTAAGGAAATAATTTATGTTCAGGTTAAATATATCACTTACACTGAGCAAAACTGATACCAATTCATCTCAAAACAGGAATGTGGATGAATACCAGAAAGCTGGACAGTGGTGTAGCAGGAACATTATAAACTTCTGTGCCTGCATAATGTCAAAAAGCACAAAGCTGATTCAGCTTAAACTGTATGGATTTCTTCCCAATTGTTAATAGAGAATACATGATACTTTAATAAAATTCTGATTTATTTTGCAGGTGATTTTGTAGCATTTTTAGGGAGCTTTATAAAACATTTGGAACCAATAATAAGAAACCTAACCTTTTATTTCAAAATTATATATACAATTATTGAGAAATTAGGAGTCAATATAGTCAGTGTTTTCAGTAGCTGGTGTCAGACTTCATCTATAAACTTGTTCTCTTAGCTAATCTCAAAATCTCTAAGACATCTCTATCATGGATGATGGATTGCTCAGGGCCTTGCCCTTTCATGTTTTGGAAATAAAGAATGGGGATTCTGCATCCTCTCTTACTAATTACTTTTGAAACAACAGTAAGGCAAACAGTGACAGCTATAAGAAAATTTTTTGGGGGGAAAAACACATGGCATAAACAACTCACCTGAACCACTTTCAGAAAATGTAAATGCATCTTCCAGTTGCCAAAGTTCAACAATCTCCCATATTGTTTTGTTTGGTATGTGAGGGGTTTTGTTGTTTGTTTGTTTTTAATCCTGTGATGGTCATCTTAAAAGTAAAACATAATGTTTTTTTTAGAGATGAGTATAAACTAATGGTACTCTGCTTTTAAAAACAGCTTTCAGCTTTTAACAAAGTTGACAGAATATTTCATGAAAAATTTGTTATTTGCAAAGCTGATTTTAGTGTTAGAAAAACTAAGACATATCCCAGGCTGTGAAAGTTGAGGCTGTTCAGCCTGGAAAAGAGAAGGTTGCATGAAGACGTAGCAACCTTCCAGGATCTGAATGTGCCTGTAGGGAAGCCAGAGAAGGACTCTTTGTCAGGAACTGTAGTCATAGGACAAGGAGTAATAGGTACAAATCGAAACAGAGGAAATTTAGATTAGCTATTAAGAGGAAATGCTTCAGTGTGAGGGTGATGAGACACTGGAACAGGTTGCCCACGGAGTTTGTGGGTGCCCCATCCCTGACTGGTTAACGCCAGGCTGGATGAGGCTTTGAGCAACCTGGTCTAGTGGGAGGTGTCCCTGCCCATGGTAGGTGGGGTTGGGACTAGATGATGTTTAAGGTCCCTTCCAAACCCTCTAACATTCTGTGGTTTTATAATTTTGTGAATTGTGTGGTGGCCCTGTCAAATTACAAAGAAATTGAAAAATACTCTTTCGAAACCCAAGCTTATACATACTTTTATTCTCAGTAAGTTTGTGATGAAACCTTTCTTACCCTGCCCCTGGGATTGCAAAGCTGGAAGGAAATGAAACCTGCAGATTCTCAACATATTTGTGTTTTTCTCAGACATTAGTTATCTCTCAAGTCTTGAGAAATAAGAAGTTGATCAGCCGTATTTCTAGAGAATTTGAAATGCTTGCTTGCAAAACTTGCAAAACTGAATGAATTGGAATTCGTGTGATATTTTACTATACTAACTTTGTATGAATTGTTCAGTATTAAACCCACAGTGGCAATGGCCCGTGTATGTTGCCTCTTTTGCATGCCATGGGTTGTTTTGAAGAGCTGGAGCTGCCAAAATTATCAGTCCTCCTGGGTCAGGTAGCATGTTGGGATGGAGTAAAACAACTCAACACTCTATTGTTGCCTAAAATTGAGGAAAAATCTTTTGAGACAATATTAGTGTAGGTAAAGTAGAGAGCAGTTCTTTAATGAAAGCTCTCAGGTACATGACGTATATAGATGCACACCCAGTGTAAGGTTCTTACAGATTAATAACACTAAATAATTATAATATCTAGTGGGTTTATCCAACCAGAGAACATTTTTTCCCTGGTACCACCCTCCGAATGCCCCACTGGAGTGCCTCCAAGGGTTCTGAGTCTTCCAGCTTATTTTGAATACAGTATGTCTTGTTATTGCAGTGCAGATGCCTGTGTCCCAAACACAATGTCATTGCTGCTATCTTGTCCATTGAAAAAACAGTCAAACAAATTCAGGAATGTGGCACAAACTGTGCGAAACTGTTATCTGCTACCTCAAGTGTGAGAAACTATACAGCTACATAAAAATCTACAAATATACAAAATATTAAAATCTACAGATATATAAAAATCCTAAGGTATCACTATTTGCAAATCTACCAGTGGTAAATGAAAAAGGAGGTTCATGCTGTGTTTGGTGTTGAATAATGTTGAAACTGGTCTGACTCATCAATCCCAAAGTTAAACATCCTGAGAGTGAGATGAAGATGTGGTAGGCCTGGTAAAATACACGAATAAATGAACAAACAAGTGATACTACTGATAATTTACGTAAAGCTGTTGAGCTGAGAGCTTGCCTGGAGACATCTGACTGACGGACAGTCAATCACTTTATTCTGTAAAAGCCCAGTCTCAAATTTTAGCAGCAGGGTCTTCTGACATCTCCCTCCTTGGAGCGTATGTGTGGAGATTCCTCCATGGAGTGGGAATGCCCCTCAGGGTTCCTTCTCAAGGCTGAGTAAAAGAGATAGTCTGTCCCTTTTCTTCCCCTCATGAGGAAACTGCAGACTGCAGTGAGGTCTGCCCTCAGTCTCCTCTTCTCAGGCTGAACTGACCAAGTGACCTCAGCTGCTCCTCATACGGCTTCACCTCAAGGCCCTTCCCCATCTTCATTGCCCAACTTTGGACACTCTCCAATAGCTTAACATCTTTCTTATATTTTTGTGCCCAAAACCGTACACTGTACACAACTGTACACAACATTCAAGGTGAGGCTGTACCAGTGTAGAGCAGAGCAGAACAATCCCCTCCCTGGACCGGCTGGTGATGCTTTGCCTGATGCCCCCCAGGACATAATTGATGCTTACATATATATATATATATAGAGAGAGAGAGAGAGAGAGAGTTGTAATATATACATAGTATATATATGTAGTTATATAAGCAAGGGTGTAGCCTGAGACTCAACAGGAGGGCTTCTTTAATAAGCTTTGTCTGAAACTCCCAGTCTGCCTGGGACCACAGGGTATGATCTTCTGAGGAGACCACCAAGGGCTCTGGTAAGCTGAGCTGAGGCGAGTGTGTCAGATTGGTGTGTCGGAGTGTGCTGGGCACCCAGATGGCTCTGCTGGTGCCATAGGTGTTGTATGCCCCAAGTCTGGGGATGGCCAAGGAATGGGGATGGCTACCTGGCCTCGCGTCCCACTGCAGAACTTTGGCGTGAGTAGGGAAGAAAGGTTCAGCAGAGGTGCTCACTGACCCAAGCTGGAAGAGAGGAAATGTAATGATTACGGGAACACAGGCTTGATAAAAGATCAAACAGGTCATAGAGCGCCATGCTGGTCATGGGTAGTTTTCCCTGCTGTTGAAGCAGAATGATCCCGAGCCCCTGTATGCACAGTAAGGGGACAGAGGAGTACCTCACGCTTCCAGTAGACTGTCTTTCTGAGGAGCTTAGGAGAGACAGGAGTGTGGACAAGATACAAATAGGCACAAATACCATCCCACTGGAATCCACTGAGTTTCGGTTTGCAAGAGAATCACTGATATATCTAAATTTGCCATCAGCCCAGACATTCAGAGATGAACCTCTGAGACCTCAGTGCAAGGTATCATTGTGGCTGGAGTACTAGCTGGGACTAAAATAAAAGGACAGGTGTGAATACTGGTCTCCCTACATATTTCTTTGCTATGCATCTGAGCTGCTCAGTGGCTAAAGGTATAATCAGGCTGCCCACAAACTCAACAGTTGTGCCACTGAGATGGGGAAAACACTCAGTTAAAAACAACGAAGAAAGGTTCATTTGCTATCACTATCCTAGTAAACTTTGCTGTGGTAGGAGAATACATATCTTTCCCTTAAATGAACAGATTCATTGCTTGAGAAAAGATAAATTGATAAGTCACTGAGGAAAGAAAATGATACAAAAAAAGGATTTAGAATGGAACAATCTTAATGATTTTAAAAGTGAAAAAAAAAAGATACTGATAAATATGATTCAAAGCCCCTTATTTGTCTCCTAAATATTACCTAGACATTCAAGGAAATTACAGAAAAATATGAAGAATGAAGTGACAAAATCAGTCAGAAACTGTTGGAGAGAGTTCTGCAAATTCTATATTGTCCATCTTGAAATATGTTACTAGTATGTCATAGGAGTCAAAAAACCCGCCCTGTATTGTTTGGAAACCTTTAGTTGCAACATTTTGGTGAGTTTGGACATCTTGGAATACTGCAGTTATTTATTAACATTGTAATACTCTTAAGACAGTTTAATGCTTTTAAAAAACATATATGTGGCTTAGCTAAGTGTTGACTAGCATCAGCTCTAGCATAACACTACACAGTCAATATAGCAATGACTGCTGCTTTGGTTTTTGCCATGTTCTTTTGCCAGATAAGCAGAAAGAACAGCAAAAATACATAGACAAAAGGCATGAAATAAAGTCCCTTGTTTCATGATTTTAGACCATTATTGTCAGACTTGGACCAAGCTTCTTCCAGTTGCTTTTAATCTCCTCAGTGACTGTGATTTAGTTAGGCATTTCAGTGTTTGGAAACCTAATAATGCTGTTTGTCAGATGCACGTGCCTTTCCTGTGTTGCTGAGATAGACTTTGCACTAACAAGGCAACTTATGTGTCCCTAGGGCTACTGACCACCATCCGTAACCATTCCATCTGGTTCAGGGATCATCTCTTGTAAAGTCTTTACAAATCACATTCACCTCTGCCCTTAAATCCAGTTTAAATTCAATAGTAGCACTGCCGGATTTGAGATCACCAAACCAAACCTGCTCATCATTGTGGACTTTGAAAACAGATCCTAGGTTGCATGAAGCACTTATCCTTTATTAGGTAATTTTTCTAATTTTTTCATTTAGACAGACAATCCTAACTTTTCCTTTACACATCTTGGATACATTGTTGTTGCCTGAGCCTCTCTTCTCTCTACTCTGTTCTGCCTTATTCCTAAGAGCCATAATTCTGCCACAGGAAACCCAGTCTTCTTAAAAGCATTTTTATGAGTTTCTTATTTTTCTAGAGGGCTTGTCTTTGCTTTTTCTTGACTGCTACACACCTACTTTTTCATAGGATTATTTGAATTTTGCCTGGGTGAAGCTTCTCCATTACTTGGACTTTTTACAGAAGTATGTTTTAGGAAATATTTCAAGAATTCAGCAAGAGTTTTACCTAAATTGGAAGTCCATAACTAAATACTTTTATTTTCTCTTCAACCTCTGACCTCTAAGGATGGATGCATTTGGGTTCTTTGGTTCTACTGTACTTTTAATTGTTGTTGGAAAAATAATTCCTGAAATTAAAAAAATCATATATGCTTGAAAAATCTTTGACTTTTCTAAAGAGAAAGAATAAGTTGTTTCATTTTGTTCAGTTCCATTTTAACTTATATTCTGGTTTCTTGCCAGTCATTACCTATTTTTTGGAGGTTCTTTTTTCAGTGATTTGAAAAGTTATAATTTTACAAGAGTGATAGCAATGGAGGGGGAGAGATTGGAAGAGATTAATGTGAAATTCTCATGAAAATAACAATTTTAAGCATGAGGTTGAATGAAAAACAAGTAACACCACCTCTGTGACAAGATTATAAGATTTGTGAATGACAGTGGTGATGAGTGTGACAATGGGACCCATCTGTTGAGAGGCCTTGACATTCTGGGAGGCATGCTCCCTCTGAGGAACCCAAATCCTTGGTGTTACTGAAATATTGCCAAGCCTCCTCCAACCCTCTTGACACTACCCCATGCTTATGTTCCATGTGGGTGTTAATAACACTACTGAGAATGAGTTTACAAAGATTAAAAGCTACTGTAAAGATGTGGGAATGGGGAGGTGAAGAGGTCAGGAGCTCAGGTGGCTTTTTTTGTCAGTTCTGCTGATCAAAGGTCAAGGCTTAGGGACAGATGCGACATGTGGATAAATATGTGAGTGAGCAGATGGTGCTGCCAGGAGAATGTCAGCTGCCTTGACCATGGAATACTGTTCCACAAACCCTATGGTACAAAGAAGAACTGCACTTCTCTGATACCAATTTACTGATTTGTTGAGACAGGTTCACAATATCCACCAGATCAGTATGAACTGTTCTGCCCTCAAAAAAAAGTCAAAATACTGGCAAAAAAAAAGGAGAAGTATTTACCATAAGGTCAGAAAAGAGACAAAAAAAAGAGAATGGTGGCTTGTCTACAAATATCTTAGATAATGTAGGGATTAACTAGGAGGAACCAGAGGTTTTATTGCATGGACTGAATTTTGATGTATATGACATTTGGCTATTTAAAAACTTGTCAGATTATTCACATATGTCACAGTATTAATATTGAAGGGTATAGCTTGCTTAGAAAAGGCAAGCAGGAGACTAATGCAGAAAGAGGATGAGGAATATCTAATGGACTCAAATTTAAGTATTTGGAAAGTATTTTGTATTAGTAGGACAATAAAACACTACAAAACCTTGCCTGAAGAGGTTTTATGTGGTTTCCAAGACTTAAGAGCCATTGCAGTAAAATTCTCTCCTAAGCACCATTCATTTTACTTTTGCGCACATGAATTTCAAGAGGTCTCAGCCAGTTTTAAATAGATCAGGACCAGAGTCCTACTTCATTCCTGAAGGATAAAGACTTGTCTTCAGGAGAGATGGATAACTGGGTAGGTGCAGCACAAATGAAATGGACAGTGGGAAAGTCCCCAGCAAGTGCCATCAAACACTTTGAGCGGAGGGATGCGTATGGATGTTGCTTATACTAGTAGAAGAATGAGATTCCAAGGAAAACTCTCTTTCCTCCCAGCTAGTGCTGAAGCAGTGATGGCAGAATTCAGGTCAAGGAACAGGGATATGGACAGTCCTTCATCTTACATACAGTGCCTTGTAATGCCATCATGCACAGAACTTCAAACAAACAAATAAAATTCCTAGATTTCTTCCGTGATTTGTTAGATTTGTAAAGGTTCTTTGACCTCTCTGACAGCCTTTGAGAGTTATGAAGTTACTTTGTTCAGTTTCCTTTTAACTGTTGAAAGTTCATGAAGAGTTGTGATCATGAGGGTTTTTGTATTTGAAAAAACTGTGTCCTACAAACACTTCATAAAATGCTCTAAACCACTACATATCTAAAATATTAAACAAATGAGGAAATTTTATGTAAGAAAAAAAGCATAAACTATCATGAGTTTCAACAAAAAATAAAAATTCCACATCTTTCTATGTTGTTATAGCCTACAAAATGATGTATTCTTCTAATATAGAAGATATTCTTTCTCTGTAGATGTTTAAGACATTCCATGACATGCATAGTAATTGCAATATTATTAGCTGATGTCATATTTTATGAAATTAAATCAATTTATGTAAAAAAGTTCTACTGTAGAGCTGTCATTTGATTTTATCTTAGTACACCTATGAGCAGTATATACTATAATATAGGACCAGGGTAATTACTAGAAAGATTATAAAAGAATACTGTGAGTTTTATCTCCGCAAGTGAAAATAGACATACTTGTAGTTTATGTCAGATTCATTAGTAAGGGTAAGAGTTGCCCAGAAAACATTGGAGGAAGAATACTGAAATGAGACAGGGATTGGTTTGCATAAACAGACAGAATATGTAGCTTGGATGCAAACTAGTGGAAAAGCATCATTGCACCACATTCCACTTGCCACTTTGTTACTGTTCCCCGAATATTCATATAATAGTTACTGCATATTGACATTCCAAAAAGGTGAAAGTACTTCATTATTAATCATTTCCATTTTTAAAATTTAATCTTGTTTCAGTGACTTTAGTTTTACATTTAGTTTTGATTTTCGTTGTAAAGCAGCAAAGCTACCAGTTGCACACATCTTGTGTCATTGTAACACATGCACTTTCTATGTCCTATCCACAAAACATTGTTCTTCATTCACATCTTGTTCTGCATGTCTAAAAAGTTAAGAAAAAAATAATTTTGTCTCTCACTGTTAAAACAATGCCCTTGAAGAAAATTTCTTAGAACTGTTTTGGTTCCCAGCTGAAACTGAGTGTCACCATTATCTATTGTAATTAGTTTAGGATATTGGAGATAAAAGAAAGTTTCACTGAATTATCAGTTTAAATAGCCACAATCTCCTTAGGAAATTGGGTGGGTAAGCAGAGCATATGTGTAGTCAAGAATCAGCAAATGCTTCAAAACAATTTTAGAGGAAGCCAGCATAGGGCAAGATGCCACAGAGTGGGGCAGATGTTTAGTCAGAGGTAGCAGCAGCTGGTGTTCCTGGGCAATGGAGCAACATGTCTCAGCTCAGTGTTTAAGTAAACTGCGGTGTCTACTTCACTTAGAAGAAAAAGTAAACACAGCTTTGTTCACTGTGAACACAGCATACCCTGCCTGAAAGGGGCTTTCCCAGTTCTTCTCATACAGACCTGTATATCTTTTCTGCAACATTTTAGTGCATCCCTCAAGAAACTGAGAAGTTATTCTCATTGGTTCCCAAAGACCTTGAAGGGGAAATGGCAGGATGGATAGCACAATTTTCCAAATTTGAAGTGATAACAATTATTTAATGGAAAACGGTGAGAAATTTGTATTGAATTTAACATGTGCAGAACTGGAAAAAAAATGTATGAAAATTTCTGAAAATGTATATTTTTAAGATGAATATCAAATGCTTTAGAACTGTCAGTGTGAAAAAATAGAACTCAAATATATTTCTAAACTGGATCAAGGTAACTGCAGAATTAGCCCTTCTTTAAGGAGCAAAATCATTCTCTTCAAATTTCCAACTTTATTACTTTTTACTATGATAATATTTGTAACAAAGAAGTGGTTACTGGCTAAATATAAAACTACTGACTTCCAACCTGAGTTGCTTATATTTTTGTTCTATTTAGAACTTGAACTCCCAGCTCTGGATACACTGTCATACTTCTCAGAAATATATGAAGCAGTATACAATTCAAGTCATACCATGTTGCTAATGCAGGAATGTTTCCAATAACTTTTATAAGGAACCTTTAGAAAAGCAATTAAAACTTTATATAGAGTCTTATTTCTAAAAGAGGTCTTCTGTTAAAATTGAAAAGGGCTGATAGGATTGCATTACTTTTCAGAGCAGTTCCTTTGACTTCACTGAATATGGAGTAGTTATGTAAAAAGGCTTCATGGTGTGAGACAGAGATCTCAAGAAGAATCTGTCAGATGTGTTAGCTTTTTTAAACTGAGTTTTACCTTCGTTATTAATGCATTGGTGTAACACGAGTGCAAGAGTACAAGACTTAAAGGCTTGTTTGTCATTTCTCATAAAATCCAAATATAATTTTTACATATGTAAATGTCTAGGCTTATTTCTTATGCCCATGAGTAATCCTATTACAAAGCTAATACATCCTAGCCTTAGTCAACTCTAAGTTATACCATACTCTGCCAGGAATTTTATCAAAGCTAGTCATAGTATATTCTAATTGTTTTGGAGCACAATTATGACTGAGAGATGGGAGGCACTAGATGTATTTTAAAAACTGTTTATCACCTCAGGATGTAAAACTGACTTTGTAGAAGGTCATACATTGATATTTGCTTTAGATAAAAAATGTCTTAAAATTGCTAATAAAATAAGTAAAGCTTTAGAGGAAAAAACCCCAACCTGCTTTCAGTTTGATATCTTGTAATAGACAAATACTGTAGAAGAGGAATAAGTATTGGCTAAATAGACAAAAGCCATGTTGAAAGTCAAAGGGCTCAGAAAGGTGTATATGCATTGTCTCCAATAATTCATCAACTAGAAATATTGCCACTTGAGTAAAGGTCAGTATTGACTAGAAGTTTCCACTATTACTAAATAATTCCCCATGCCTCATCACTTTTGTGTAGTTTATTTCTGTCCACTCTGCATGATATTCACCTTAATGTTGTTTAGTGCATGGAAAAAGAAATGATCAACTGGCTGTGCACTGCCTTTTCTTTTGGGGTACACTGGCAGAAATGGATGCAGTCAAAGGAGCTTGAGCCCTGACATAGTCCAGTACTGTCTTACTGCAGAGGACTAAATAGAAATGCTGCCAGAAACCTGTCCTGTCAGCAGGCAAGGCTAAAACCTTTCTGAGGACTGGAAAACAGAGCAAATTTGGGCTGCATTCAAAGAACCACAATTTGCTGTATAACCTTTGGAAAATCACTGAATTTTGCTGTTTCCTGATTTCTTTCCTACAAACAACAGTAATTTCTTGGTTATCTATTTTGGTAATAAATTTGTCTGACAGTAGATTTATGTTCTCCCCAGAATCCTATAACGCATCCATAAATACATTCTCAAGCTTCTAGGTGTTTATTTGGGAGAAAATAAGTAAAGATAGAGAATTTAAAAAGAAAAACATTCACTCTGTTCTCGAGAATTTTTGAGGTGGTTTTGATGTTTCAAACAACCGACCCACATTTAGTAAGTTTAAAAAGGCAATTAAAGCCTGCTGCTAGGACAGGCTATCTATATTGCAAGAGAAACGGTTCTGTTCTGATTGTCTTTTATTTCTCTTTTTCTTGTCAACTCCCCTTCCAACTTCTCTTCCTGGGTGCAGTATAGCTGGTGTCCTCCCTCAAATGCCTACCTTCAGGAGGAGAAAGTAGTAGATGTTCTCACAAAATTATAGGCATAAGAAGCAAATGTGTTATCCTAAGCTGCCTACTCCAAACAGGCAACAGCTAGAAAAGTAATACAAAGAGAACACGGCATGTTAGAAGATGCTGGATTGTCCAGTTTTCATGGTATATAGTTGCAGTTGAAACAAGAAAGTAAAAAACAAGTGCAGCATTGTCTGTTTAGAAATTTAATAGATAGATGGCTAGTCTGCAAAATTTTGTTCTGAGTCCTGATTAAACTTTTGCATAATGGCATAGATACTTGCACGTCTTTCAATTCTGCTGCACCTTGTGGAAGTAAAAGTTCAACATTTGGCATGCCAAAAGTTTTATTAATCTCTTCACAGCTATTATAGCAGCTCAGAATCTGTGTAAACTAAGTCCTTCATGTAATAATGCTCAATATTCTCTGTCACCTAAAGTAATGTTATTAACATAGAACTGTATTTTGTACCAGAGTTTTGCACAGACTGGGTTGTTTGTATCCAGCCAAAGAGAAATACAAGCATACCTAGGTTAAACATCTAAAACTATAGCTAGACTGACTGCTAAAGGTAAAAAAGTTACATCTTTCTTTCCATGAGCTGCTCAGGAAAGAGTTTGTATTCTTGTTAAAAATCAGAAAGGCATGAGATATATTAATCTACATAAGTGGGATAATGTCTTTTATGACAGCTATCACTCAAGGTCAAGAGTAAATTAACAAGTTTCTCTTTCATTCCATAAGGCAGGGGCACTGAAGTTGAAACATTTGAAGCTGAGCATGCAATCTGAGACAATACAGTGCCATTTTCTTTTGATCAGTAGCATCAAAGATGCAATCAATAAATTCACCCTGCAGCAGCGTCCCTATACTGAGAAACCGTCTTGAGGGAAATAATATTACTTGAGTCCTATATGATTCAAAACACCTTGAGCTGGAGTTCTTTGAATATAAAAGGCTACATTCTCCGCTACTGTAAACCAACATAGCTATTTTGACTTTAAGATGCTACCAATTAAAGTGTATTTTTGCAAGACTCTATTATTTTCTTGCTCAACAGTGACTTTGGTAATGGCTTATTTAGTCTGTACTGGTTTATGCTACCTCATAACACTATAAAGAGCGAGGCATTTCTTTTCCTCACCAGTATTATTTTCCTTGGTGAAGGTCTCCAGCCATAAATTAATTTTTATTATAAAGCTGGTTTGTAGGACATGATTCTCACAAATGCTTGCTAGGATTGCACTGCTATGCTGCAGTTATATCACTTCAGTCTTAGCAGGGCTATTTTGCAGTTGGCTCTGGCTTGCTGAATTACATTACCTTAATTGGTAAGTATTCTTAGTTTTTCTCTTTCCATGCTGAAAGAGTTGGCATACCACCACATTCCTCACAAACCAAACTTTGCCACAGCAGGCAGTTTCTCTGCATATTTTGTAAAATCTTTTCTAAGACTGAAATCAACATAATGAGAAGGAATGTGAAGGACGTTAATAAAGGTTCATTAAACAAGAACCTTTCACTACCCCATGTTCTTCTTCCATTTCAGTTCTCTCGGTGTTCCAGGGCAGCTCAGTTCCATTAGAGCAAAGAGACAACTTAGGCCATGCGGGGAAAAAAAATTAGAACAAAAATAATAATTCAGAATTTTCTCATTTGCCTCTATAGCCAATGTACGCATGGTGTGAAAGAATTAACTTATTCTCTAGGGTTTTTTTTTTAAGACCTGAATTATTTTCATATTACAAATTCTTGCTGTAAACTGACTGTTCCCTGGGTAGGACTCAACTAGGAACACCAGAATTTTCATCCTAAAACCAAAAAAAAGTTAAACTTTTCAGGAAAGGTGAAATTACAGAAAAACTTAAAATATTGGACTTGAAGATGTATATTCCTTTATAATATACATATTGTGAAATTGTGATCATATAGTTTGAAGTTTTCATATAAAGTTGTGGACATGCAGCAATACATTGATGTCAATAATAAAAAAATACTCTCAGTACTGAAGACTACCCATATTTTACTATATTTTATAATTTAATAATTCTAATATGTGATATTGAAGTTATCATATTTAACAAATACACAGTAGAATTAATTCTATTTGTAAAATGATTACAAAAACCACTCATGTTTGCCAAAATGTAGAATTCTCCTTGCAAGGAGAATTAATGAATTTCTAGCTTGAGTTTTACCAATGTATATTCAAAGGCAATTAGATGAAATCAGAGAGTCTAAGCAGTGGTATTTCAGATTTCTAGGTGCATAATCTTGACTAAAATCTGCTTTGATGATAATGCTTTCCCTGGCTTGTAGTTTCACTGGCTTCATTTATTTAATTGACTTGAGGAACATACAAATAGTAATAACATTGCATGTAATCTTAGCACTGTACAGTTATCACAAAGCTGCAACAGATTAACTTCTAACTCAGGTACTGCAGCTCATAACATGAAAGCCTAATTCAAATCAAAGTAAGCAATTGTGAAAATCTTTTTTAGTTCATACACCTAAATATTTAGCACCAACAACATAAGTGATTCTCTATTTCTATACAAGACTAATTTACATTTTCCACCTTGCAAAATGGAGACCAAGAGGAAGAAATCACTTCGGGCAATTTTTCCATTTTTCTTTGACAGTAAATTAACTTAATGAACAAACCAACTAAAAGAACTCTCCATCTGCAATACATGTGAACACAGACAGGTTTTTAAGCGAGATGTAATTGTGCAGCAAGCAGATGGCAACAGCAAACACATGGCAACAATTGGAAAAATGCTCGGAAAAAAGGTAATAAATAGAGAGCTGGCAGTCTCTACAGAGCAAACAGTGGGAAGGGGATGGTGATGGGGTATGTTCAAGGAATGAGTTAGGGTAGAGCTGAGCAAACAAAACCAAAAGCAAAGAAATATCTACTTCAATAGTTAGGAATCAAATAAAGAGGCAACTCTGACATAATTTACCAAAAGGAGGCCTAAAGGTAGCATGAAGAGGGATATGCATTTTTGATAATCTGAAATTAAGAGAGATGATTATGGATGTATGTGATTTATATGTGAAAAAGTCTTCTCCCATAATACATGACATTTTAAAATAAATGTCCAGGTTAGGTGAGAGACAAATTAAGCACCTTTATTGTCTGTTGATGATCTAATGGCGTGAAGAGATCAGTCAATATTGTCATTATACAGAAAAAATATCAAAGATGCTGCCAAAGAATAGATTTTTTTTTTGTTCTCTCATTTTCAAAGAAATGGAAACCTTGCTTGTTCAAAACTGCAGCAATGTGAAAGTAAAAGACTGTTTTTCACTTAATGTCAAATATTCAGAAAGATGTGCAGAAGAAGAGGAAAAATCCAACAAAGAACTCTGACTGCTGTTGGTTTCACGTTGCTGGGAAAATAGCGTTCTGATGTTATCATGAAATGAGAACAGCAGGTGTGTAACTATGATCACATCTTATTTGTAACAAACAAAGGATGGTGAAAGATGGGAGCAGAACAGCACCAAAAGCAGGCCAGAGGAGGTGAGGGATTCAACCAGCAGTGAGTGACCAGGATATTTAGAAGGGAGGAAGCAAAAAGAAACATAACCATTAAGGCAGATAATCTAAACCCTACCATACAAAAACTGCTTTTCAAACCCTTGATTATTAAACCAATCAAGCAACGAGTACGCCTTTAAAAAAATAATCAAATTACTCCATTAGCAAACACAAATGCATGGGTGTGGTGAGGCAAATGCACAACTCTGATAGTGATAATCCCAGTGTTGCTATAGCTGTCTTTGGGTAGAACCTGCCAAAAGGCCTTTTTCTCCATCCAACCACCTACTGAAAACACAGATGCCAAGACCTCAGTGGTGTTCCAACACTGGCTTCACTGGAATGCAGAGAAAATGGTGAGCTGTTTCTACAGAGAGCTTCACTTCTTAGCATAGCTGTATAGTTCATAGCAATGGCTTCTTGTGTGTGTGAGGGAGGGAGAATTCAGAAGCTTTGCAATCATAAGAAACCAAAGGTCTCTCAGAATGCAGCTAGACCTCCCAAGAATTTTCAGAAAATTATCATTAACCCAAAACATTAACTTCCTTCATTTCTTAAAAAGAACCTTTACTTCCCTAGTATGTGTTTACATTATCCCACTGAGTTGCTTCTTCTTTCCTGTTGTAACCTTCTGTGGTTAACAGTACTACTGAGAGCTTGGTCCTATGTGCTTAAAAATTCTGGCCTAAGCTTTTATATCACCACAAATGAATAAATTTTCCCTTTTGCCCCAAGCACAGGCTGAGCTTTCATCCTTTGAGAATTCTTGTATGTGTGAAATAGAGAAATCTTTAGTAAAGGCAAACTGGGCCTTGGAATTTGAGAAACCCCAGTAATAATTTAATGCTTATGGAAAGACCAAAGAATTTGGCTCCTCTGTGATCTTCCCATTCAAGCTGGAGGGAAATTATCAGTCTGAATGTCCAGCTTTTGTAGGGATATAATTAACTAAGCTGGTTAAATTGACTGATTTGTTACACGTGTACACACCAAACTTGGGAAAAACCAAATGAACACAACTTCTGAAACCACAGATTACTCCAGGTACCTCAGATTTCACTTACAAGTTGCAGTATTAGCATTAATAGTAATTGCAACATTAGTATTCCAGATATTTTGAAGTGACTGCATGTTGAGCTCATTCCAACTGATGGGACTGCTACCCCCACAAGTATTGCACAGCAACTTTGCTTACATGTTGGATAAGGAGCTTCCATAACTCTGCTAGGGCTTTGGAAGAGTTTTTTTATGAAAAGTTGGTTTAGTGCTGCATGAGTCTCCATAGCTGAAACCCAAACCGTCTGGGACCCCAAACACAAAGGGTTTTTATGCTCAAGGTGACCTGGGTGAGTATTACCTTTTTCTTACTTCTTAATCTTTAACAGTTTCCTAGCTGTTACTGGTAATGGTTTGTAAGAAGCATATGAAAATAAGGCCTTCTAAATCTATGATTTTCCTGTCCTCCTGAAGAAAGGAAGATTTCCCCCCCAAATATTCTAGTAGCAGCTTATGTATAGTTTATTTTTCCCCACTCTTGTGTCTTACTTTCATAGTTTCTTTATATTTGTCACTGCAACTCCACAGATAAAACCACCCTCAACAAATATCCCTTTCCTTGATTGTCCTTTCTGACACATAGCTGAGAAGCCAACAGAGACACTGGCAGTCTGCTGCTGTTAATGGGGGCAATAATGGGCACTGCAGGTATGTTGGGGTCAGAAATATAAGTTTTATAACTATTCACAAAGTCACTGTAGCCTTGACGAATGGAAGTGCTAGAATATTTGTTTTTTAATCCCTTGATCTCCACTCATTTTCCTTCCTTTTCCCATAACTCTTTCACCCATCTCAGAACAATCTGGAGAATTACTACCATCAGTGTGGCTGAGCATGCAAGTAAACTACCTTCTACAGGTGAAGGTATGGCTCTTCTAGTAAAAGAGAAACGTTGACTATTTTTTCATAACGTAATAGGGACCATAAAATTCTTAGTCTGTAGCTAAGATAATTCTGTGGGTGATTGAAAGAATTCTTACTTCTGCTAAAGTGATTCTGTTATACTATAGTTTAAAGTAAGCCTAAAGCAATGCAACCTTTGGAATTAATGAAAACATGAACAGAACAAGCCTACAGTTATGTACATTTGCCTTTGGCTTTGGATTGAAGACATTGTGTCTGTCAAACACATCCACAATCTTTAATGGCAAAAGTATTAGGGCTTTGATGTAAATGCTTTGAACTACTCCTATCTAAAGTAAGTTTCCAGGCACTTGACACTACCTCTGTTAAAGCTTTCTAAGCTTGCATACTGTATGATTTTGGTGGAATAAAGACTGACTAAATTTGCTTAAAAATACACATCACTGAATACAAAATCTGTGTTCCTCACAACTTATAGGAAGCGTGTCTTCAGTAGACATATTAACTGCAGAAGTGAGAAACAACCCCTTTTCATTGAAGTTGTATTGTTAGTTGTATATTCAGCAAAATCTAAGCAAAAGGTGTGTGCTAAATGCTAAAGGTGTGCTCATTAAGTCAAACTAATAAGGCTGGAAGTCAGTCTTGCTATTATAAAAATGGTATTGGGATGGTTGCAAATCCAAATCAACAAAGATGTTTGCAGAACTGAGATGATATCTTTGAGCAGTGTCACTAACCCTCCTCACAAAGCAATTTTTTAACTGCAAAAGATCATTCTAGAATGACAAACACAGTAGTGAGTGCAGTAACATCTTAGGATGTTTCTATAACATAATCAGTTAAGCATGTCTAAGAGCTTATATAGATTATAAGCTTCTTTACTACCAAAGTTTGAGCAGCGATGTTCATTCCATAATGGATTAATATATTAATCATGTAAGGAAAACCTATGTAACTTGCTGCTGCTATTTCAGAAGAAATTCATAACATATTTCTGGGCATCATGATGCTATTTCATAGCTATTATGATTTGTGAACTGGATCATTTCCAGAGCACTTTAATCCACACTCATAATTTGTTGCTTTTGTAACCCAAGAGAGGGACAAAAGGAAAACAAAACAAGAAAGCATAATCAGTTACTGTTTTCCCCTGAATCCTTGAAGCAGCTTCTAAATTGCATCATCCTGAGGTGGAATCCAGGGATTTTATGATGCAGAAGAAGATTTTTGGAGTGATTTGAGAGCAAGACACATTTTCCCTCTGAATATTTCCCAGGTTATTCACAAAGAGTGCTCTACACTGGGATGACTGGCTAACGCTTAGGTTTTGTATACTTAGCTGAGAGGCTAATGAAGTTATATAGTTCCACTTCACAAACTGGTAAAATAGGGCCATATAGGGTTTAATATTTTGAATGGCATTGCAGGACTTTAAGATTCTTTGAGAAAGTCTCAGTATTTCTGCTCTGCAGTATGAAAAAAAAAAATCAAGAAACCTACCAGAACTTCACTGCAAGGCATGACTTCTGCAATCAAAGAATGACATACTAATATATTAGCATTTATCATCACAAGAAATTACTGGACTTTATTTTGTTATTACTAAGGTTGCATGGTTTGGTTGTTGGTATTTCAGTAAAAAAGTTAAACAACATTAAATGTGTGCACCTGGAGGTTGGGTGATTAGCTTTTTTGGTCTGGTATAGAAAAATCAAGTTAAATTTAAAAGAAACCACTTTGATTACTTTAGTTTCTCCAGTGGTTACCTTTCTACCTTCTTTTTTTCCTACATATTTATTTATTAATCCAAGGACTGGACATGCAGTGCTTTGGAATGCTTCTGGAAGAAATGGATCGATCACATTATAGTACAATTCATTAACATTAGCCAAATCATATTACATTACAGTTAATGGAAAAGAAGGCCGCTTTTTTTTTTCCCCTTTTTGAAAAAGCAATCAAGATTAAGGAGATACTGAGTGATTTAATTAATATTAATTCATGATACAGCAAACAGTTTTGTCTAGAGAAGAGCTGAATACTTTTTCAAAAGTATCTCAGTCTTATCAGGTAGACATGCTTTTTATTTGAAGAATATTTTGTTCCATCAGTTACTACAGTACCACAATACCTCTATCTTTTTTACATCAGAAAGAAATTTTTCTGTTTTTTTTTTCCCCCTCCTGGAAAAACTGCAGAGGTGGCTCTATTATTTTTTCTTCCACACTTTTCCTCAGTTAAGTAGCAGTTTAGCTCACAAGTGCCATTAGATTGACATAAAATCTCAAAACCACCTGAGACTTTGTCTGTTTAACAATAAAATATGTGATGGATTTTTATTTCACATTTTTAAAACAGTAAACATTTTTAGGGCCATGCACATCACTTGCTACAGATGAGAAATCTTTAACTACTAACTATATTGCTCTTCACAGACCCTGGTACCTCTGATGTTATCAGCACTGTAATGACAGCAGAACTCTGGACTCCGAATCCCAAGGTCGCCAGTTCGAATCTCAGTAGGGACCATCCCCCCTGGCAGAAAATGCCTCCCTGCCATCTGATCCCATAAAATCTTGGATGCTCAGCAGGGTCAGCCCCGGTTAGTACCGGGTGGTGTGACAGTGCCGAGGACTTCACTGTCACTGTCCAAGCTCACTTGGCCGTGCCAAATGGACCTTAGGACTTAAATGGTGGGGCCAGTTCTGCGCACGCTGTGCCTCACCTAAAAAATCCACTGTGCAGGCTGGAAGGGCACACCCATGTGGGGAGAGCCCTTCCCAAATCTTCATTCACGAAGTTTGGCCATACAATGACAGCAGAAAATATGTGGCTTCTGACATAAAAAGTGCAGCTGAGGCTTGTATTGGTACTGCTCTTAGAACAAAAAATTGTTCGGCCTATATCCTTAGTATCTTTTGTAACCAGTCTTTGTTTCAGTGAGTCAGGGCTCAATTGATCAATGCAACTGGAATGGAGATGTTCCTACTAGCACTCAATTTTATGATATTCCAGCACTGAGACTGTAAAAGCTACATGTTTACATGCTGAAATTAACACTAAGATGAATTGAATATTATGCTGTGGTATTATAAAAAAAAGTGTTATGAGGAGCGGTACAACAGAAGCACTGCAATACTGTTTCTCTGGTTTTGAAAAAGGGGCAAAACCCCCTGTGATTGAATATTGATAAAGTCAGTGTTTGTGTTAAGAACTGGACAGAGAGAAACATTTCCTTGTGACATACTCCTAGAAGAAAAAAGAAAAGGCAAAGCTTTGAAATGGAAATTTTCTTCCTAAAATAATTCTGGTGTTTAAAGCTACATGAAAATGCTGCTTCTATCTTAGTTAAAATGTAAGCATGCACACTATGTCCAAAGACAAATATGAACCCTTTTAATTATTATAATTAAATACATTTTATTCTTTCATTCTGGTATCAAGTTTGTACTTTCTGTCACTAAAGCCAACATCTAAACAAGAAACTGGGGCATCAAGTAAAAGACAAGATTGTGTCTAAAGGTCTACAACTCATAATGCCATATGCACTGTTTTATTTTAAGTAATTAACAAAAAGTGTAGGCAGACAGCTTATATATTTTAATGATACTTCCCATTATAATTTGTGAGAAAATCATGAAGATTTCAAAGGAGAAATAACAATCTTTTATTCTTTTCTCAAACTGAAAGGAGTAATACTTTTTTTCGTAATACAAAGTTAAGAAAACCAAAAGAAAATACTATCTGTAAACATCTTTTACAACGATACAGCTCAGAATTCATAATGCCACCAGCTATGCTCAGAACATTTATTTTATCCCTGTGCCTGATTGAACTACAGTGAAAAATACCGCAAGGTTAAAAAAATTACTGCCAGTCATGGAGAAAAATGCATGGAGAAACAGTATTTTTTTAAGATGTACTTAACCAAGATTAAAAGGTCAAAAGAGGTCAATAATCCCACTGCATTAGTGTTTGCAATAAAACATTGCAAAAGATTGTTGTAGGCCACTTTATTTCTCTTCACATGTTTTGGGAAGGAGATTATTTTTTACTTCAGTATAGCTAGTAAAGCATGGCTCAAACTGAGAATACAGTGTCTCTCTCTCTCTCTCTCTCAAATCCTCTACTCAGAACAAGTCAGGATTGTTCAGAGAACTTCCATACTTTATTCTACATGGGAGCAAGCCTGGCCATAGAAAAGCAGACATACAGTCCATAAAAAGTAAAATTTTATTTATTCAAATATCTCCGTGCTGTGGTGGAGACCCAGCTGCAAGTCTGCTCTGTGATGCAGTCCTTTGTGTTGCTCCTTTTACTGGCAATTGTATTCTGGTTTTGATAAGCTTTTTTTTTTCTAGTAGATACATAGAAATTCAAAGCTTTTGATGCAAACATTTTAGTTTACATTAACTGGTATTTTCAGGTATAGAAATGTTGGAAGGTGTGCCCTTTTTAGGAAAAATATATTCCCTGTTTCCATTGAGAGTGATTTCCTAACATACAGTAGAAAAAAAACCCAAACAGAAAAATTAGAATGGGATGAATATGGAGAAGTTTTGTGAGGCTTTTTCATGGTTCTCCTTTAGTTTTGTTTCTGCACTGGGTGTTTGCATATAGATGAGAAACTGAATGAGAGCGAAGCCAAGCACAAGCTTTTTGTTGTGTTCTGGAAAATTGAGTCTTTCAAGCTAATTTGTTGTATTTTAAAAATTCAAAGCATAAAATATCCTCAAGTTGAAGTACAGTCTTTTCCTCTTATAAACATTCGCATACTGGTTCTTGTGGATGCAGCTATTAAGGGATGCTAATGTCATGGATGTAACATCAGTCACTTTAGTAAAACTGATGAAAAACTAAATTCTCTTTTTCAAAGGAGCGGTAGCTTACCATGTGAGCCCTTACTGTAGCCAGTGCCCTGTGCTCCTCAGAGGTACAGAACAGCTCCCAAAGTTAACATGGCTTTGAATCTCAAATTTCTTCCAGGTACCTACACACAACCCACTTCTGTTTTCTTGCAAGAGGTACCATCTATTCACCTACTCTGAACTTTCTCTTTCCACCTTTTTTTTCCAGGCCTTAGGCCATAGGTCATTTGCTGTTATCAAAGCACACAACCATCAATAGAGTACTTTTGCCACCTTTTTAACCAGGGCTCTTCTTCATTATATCTCCCCCTGTGAAAGAAAGAAGCATATTTCTAACTGGTGTCTCACAGCACAGCTGGTTTTCCTTTCAGCAGACAGGTCCTGGATCAGGAACCAGCTCACTAGGAATCTCCAGACTGCCTTGATCCTGAGCAGAGGCAGGGACAGCTGTAGAGACTGGAGAATACTATTCAGAGGTTCTAAGAGGTAGAAAGCCATCATACAGAAGTGGTCTGCTTATAGCAATGTTGTGGCCTAACCCAAGCTGGCAACTAAGTACCACACAACTGCTCAATCACTTCCCCATCCCCACCACCAATGGGATGAGTAGGAGAACTAGGGAACAAAGGAAAATAGAATTTGTGGGTTGACAAAGAATAGGTTAGTAATTGAAACAGGTAAAAGCAAATAATAATAATGATCATACTACTACTACTTAAAGTAATTTTAATAAAAAGTAGAGAGAGAGAAGGAGATAAACCCGAATGCAGACAAGTCACGCACAATACAATTGCTCACCACCTGCTGACTGATGCCCAGCCAATCTCTGAGCAGTCATTGGTGGCTCCCAGCCAACTCCCCCAGGTTTATGTACTGGGCATGTTTTTCTGTGGTATGGAATATTCCTTTGACCAGTTAAGGTCACCTGTCCTGTTCTATCTTCTCATCTTCTTGTGCACCTGCTCACTGGCAGAGCATGAGACATTGAAAAGTCCTTGACTTAGTGTAAGCACTGCTCAGCAACAAACAAAACATCTCTGTGTTATCAGTGTTACTCTCATACTGAATCAAAAACACTGCAGTGCTCCAGCTGCTAGAAGGAAAATGAGCTCTGTCCTGAACAAAATCAGGATAGAAATTTCTGCCTGTATATATGGAGACTGTTGAATTTTGTGTCAGTAATTAAGTTGCTTTGAGATTTTATACCTTATTAGTGAAGTCAGAAGAACAAAAATAACCTGTAGCCTAAACTCCAGTAGCTAACAGAGGTGCAATTTTCTGATTAAGCCAGACCAGTAAGAAAAGTGACTCCCCTCAGTACTTGGCAGCTGTAATTCTGTGTATACTCAGGTATGCTGCACACAAGGGCTATGATAGCCAGGAAAAGGCACAAATTTTGAAACATTCCCACTTTTCCAGTTCTCATGTCTCTTGGTTTTTTCCTCTTTGTACGTGGGAGAGATATGATTTTTTTTGACCAATCAATACTAATAAAGGAAAGAGTAAACCAAATCTGAGCCCCAGTTCACTGAAAAACTCTTTGCAGTCTTCCTACTCAGAAATACTTATAAATGTTGGAATTATGAATTTACAGGTACTCTCTTAAGTGAAATGAAGATGGTGATGTATGTTGGAAAAGTAGACAAATTAACTATAAAAAACTACTTATGGGTGTCAGAACAAATTTATAATTCATACATCAATAATATACATTTCTTTAAAATCTATTGTTTGTAAATAATCCAAAAGACTACAAAGATTTTTCTCACTAGTTATCATTCTTGTCATTCACTGACTTCAATGTTCTTTGGATAAGAGCCTGTGGCTAGTTATTTAATGAAATAGTAGCGTGCTTACCTGTAACTCTGTAGCCTTGAAGAGAGGTTCATGAGACTTACAACACTATTTTGGCCATCATGCTAATTTATTGCCTAAAACTTGAAATTTATGTAGTTAAAATATTTCAAGTATCAGTATTTACCAAGTAGTTGTATTCTGTTTCACTTGTAGCTACTTCAATATCTAAATGTTCAGAGACACACAATTAATCCATCCTGATACATCTAAAACAGTAATTACCTAATGCCATTCACATGGTGTGGGGTTAATTGAATGAGGGCTTGACCCTCATGACCTCAGTTTTGCCTCCTCAGCTTGACCCAGGTCAGAGATTCTCCCTGATAAATTTTGCTTATCAATAAACCCTTAATGCACTAGAAACAGCATCTGTGTATATATATATATATCTATGTGTATACACATGTATATCATAAGAATTTGTATATATATTCACAACAGCTAAATATAAATAATAAATATTTGTGCTATTGATTTTTAAATTTTATTTTTATTTTCAAATAATATAGGAATTAAGTAAATTGCAAAATGAAGACTGTATTACTTTTGTTTGTAGCTTAGACATGATACTAGAGAAGATTTTCCAAGTGAAAATACAGTAAATTTATAGTTGCTTATGTTATCACAAATGTTTTTAAGAAGTTAATTTGGCTGACATAAGGTTTTCCAATGGTAATACATATTAAACTAAGCCCTTTTAAAAGTAAAGACATATTTAGTCAAACACAGTTCTTAGTGACTGACGCACCTAACTGTTAGATGGGTGCAAAATTTGGAATACTGGTTGAATGTTATGATTTGCTATTACTGGAGAGAAATATGTATTCCACTACATACCCCAAACTTACTTAACTATATTTCAGTTGAAAAGTTGAGTACTTGAAAACCAGGAAAAAACAAGCATTTAATTTACTTCAGGATTTACAACAAGAAATCGGTAGTTTTGTCCTTAACCTTATGCTGTGTCTTTAATTCATTATCATATAAGAGATCACTGTCTCTGCTTCTCCCTTCCTGAGCCCAAAGGCACAGTAGGTACAAATGCATTCAAATACCCTAAGGGAGGGTGTAAAGAGGACAGAGCCAGGCTCATTTAGTTGGTGGCCAGGGACAGGATCAGAGGTAATGGGATCAAAGTGAAACACAGGAGGTTCCCTCTGAACCTCAGAAAACACTTTTTCACTGTGGGAGTGACCAAGCACTACTGCCTGGGCAGTCTGTGGAGTCTCCATAGTAGGAGATATTTCAAAGTTGTCTGGACAGAATCTGGGCAAACAGCCCTAGATGGTCCTACTTGAGCAGGGGACTTGGATCAGATGACCTTCAGAGGTCCCTTCCAATCTCAACCATTCTGTGATAGGTAAAGTGGAGGGAAGAAGAACATCATGAGTTCTCAGGCAGGTTTCTGTGTGTAATTAAGACATGTGTGCTGCCTCCATGAGTCAGTACAAAAGAGCTCTGGGTAGCAAGCTTCAGTACCAGATGCCTGACCAGCCACATTGCTTAATTGTTGGTTTATTTCTTATCCCAGATAGGACGACTCCAACTAGTAAGGCCCAGGAGAAAGCCCAGAGTTTGAATGAGTTTTCTTGACATTACCCTCCAGAGGCAATATCAAAGAAATGGAACCAGGCTGTTTTGTTAAACTACACCATTTAGGTCCCTCTACCTTGCTCATCTTAGCACTCCACATGGCATCTCACAATGCCATCACTTATCCCCCAGCCTCCTTTTATAGAAAAACCACTCTAGTGGGATACAGCACAACCGTCTTATTATTCTACAGAGTTTAGGGCAAAAAACAGACAGTAATAATGATGATGCAGGAAGCAATGAGAACAAGTACTGTGATGGACCCTAAGTAGTGTGGTTGTGAGCCCACCTCTCTGTGGTCTGATGTGGGCTCTGGAGCCCTGGGGAGGGTGGGAAGAGCCCCAATAGGCTGGTGGCATCCCCCAGTGCCACAAGCAGCCAGTTAGGATCACCCCAAGGGATCAGTCACTCCTAGTCCACATGGGGCTGTATATTTCATCACACACATCCAGTTCCCTGTTAGCTTACCTACATCTAATTCTGTATTAATCACACATTAAAGTTGAAGCTGTCAATATAAAATTTATAGTACTTGTAAGATGAACCATAATGCAAGGAGTTAGTAGTGCATTTTCAGTGAAGATTTGCTAGTAGGTTACTCTGCCTTTGGAGAAAAGGAGCAGATCCAGCAAACTGACCTGGCAGAGACCCTGTGCATACTTAACCCTCAGTTCTTTATGCATCACATGCACTGTAATCTTATTTTCTCTGACATTTCTCAGATGCATTAATCCTTTCATCTGGTGAGATCAAATCTGAACTCTCACTGATTTTATGCTAAGGCAACTCATGGGCTCCTTGGACACTAACTTTTGGTCCCTGCCTGTAGTAGGTCAGTTGTGGTTTCTGCCTATTGCCTCAGTGTAAAACTTCATTTTACTGGTTAATTCACCCGCTGAATCAGACTTAGACATGCTGATTTACATCTGGTTCAACCTATTGGCCCATGTGTAGTTATTCTGAAAGTATATTAAAGTAAATCATGTAAATAAAGGCATATACTTTCTCACATCAAAGGCCTAAAGGGAAGACTCTGCTGCCAATCCTGTCACTGGAGTGTGTGTTGTGTTCCCATAAATACTTTGTAAACTAGACAGGAGAACAAGACACCGCTGTCAATAATGCTAGTGTGTTGTGGCTGTCCATCACCCACAAAGGCAAAGGATCTTCCAGCTCCAACAATAACTGAGATTCTTTGCAGGCAGAATAAATTAAAGAGCAAAAGACATTTTTTAGTCCACAGTAACATATAACTATTGACAAAGCACGAACAAAGTCTTTCGAATCAAACACAACTGATGCAGCCTTGAGTATTCTTTTCCTTTTTCATACAGTAATGTTCTCCAGTTTCCTCTGTAAAATGGAATGAAAAAGTTTTAGAAGAAGGTAGAAAAGGCGACCAGTTTTCTAAAATGATTATTAGGGATTTTGGGAGTAAGTTCCTGCCAGTAATATTTATGAAAAGAATTGTTATATAATTGATTTTGTTGAGTTTCTCAAAATTGTACAACACTTAATCCCATGAGTGGTCTCAGGAAAGTAGATTGTACTTCTGAAACATTCTGGTTTTGATTTCTAATGGATATTATTGGACTGTATATTACATTTGCGAAAATGGGATATTTTGTTACTGATACCTGCTTGATATCTCCAGCTCCTCTGAAAATATGTCACAGAAAACTATTTGTTTTCCATTTGTCTACTTTTTCTGCAGCTTTTTCTTCTCACTTCACCACAGCCCTCTTTTTCTCTCACATGTTTTCTTTCTGTGGTATTTTTGAAGTATGATGCATTAGATATAAAAATGATGTGAAACCGTCAGCCGCTGAAATAAAATATCTGAAGTGTATCAGAATGTGATTCTTGTTGATGTAGACTTATACTCCCCATTAGTCAATGAGATGCATGTGTCTCTGGTGTTTAGGTACTTTCTGAGCAAGTAGTAAATATTATTCCTGGCACGTGTGTGACTGATTGTTTCCAGAATGAACGAAACATAAGGCAGCATCATTAGGTCTGGTAGATGCAGGCCACACTCTTAACAGTGGTCTTGTTTCTATAAATTAGTTAAATGGTTTCCAGAGAAAGATGTACTGAACTATTTGGGACACATTTCTTTTAAACAAATGATGAAAGGATTTCCAAGTAGTTCCAAATGGTCCAAATTTGCTTTGTTTAACATACAGGCATACTAGTCACCTGGAAATTATCTATAAAAGATTGAGGCTGTGACAGAGTAATTTACTTTTATTTAATCTTCACTTTGATTCTAAGCACTGCATTTGTACCTAATAAGACATTATCATATTAATAAAAATTTAATATAAAAATTTATAGAATAATTTTGTTTATGGCTTAAATCTGTATGGAGTATTTCTTTACATATTTGCTTTTTAAAAAACCTCTTACCTAATGTTCAGAGATAAAATTGTTACCTCATTTTAGCAGAGAATAGAGAATTTTTTTTTTTTGTAAAATGGTAAATCTCAGATTTAAATTCATCTTAATGAAAAGTAAAGTTCTCTAATGCATGTTGTTTTTTTGTGCTGGTGGCATAAAGAAGCTATCAGAATGCATCTGATTACTCTGAATTGCTTTAATTCCCACCAATTTGTAAAAGGAATAAGAAAAAAATTGAAATACTAAAAAATTATGAAGATTCACAAGATTGCCCAGGGCAATATATCAGAGACAAAAAAACCATAGTTTTGTATTCATCTTTAATTTTGTATCCTGAAAATAATTTCTTTGTAAGATACCACAAGAATTAATGTTTCTTCACCCAGAGGAAATTAGTTTTAATTACACTTGCAATATCTGATTAGGTGAGATTGAGATCTGTCATTATTTTGCATGATTATAATGGTCTCTATTGGAATCTGAAGAATAAACCAAAGAGCAAAAGTTGAGCATCATGTAATTTTGTCCACATAGAGACAGATTTTTTTTTATAATCTAGGTTATGTCATCATTTGTGTTGATAGAAAGCTGTATGATTTCTTTTAGCAAAAAATATGAATACTTCAAAATCTGACTTTTTATTTTAGTATGACCAGATGGAATGAGGCAATGACAATTATAGATGTTTATTTCCTAGTTACTGATGATCTAAAATTTCTTATTATCCTTAAGGTAGGGATTCTCTAGTATTCCCTAGAAGCACAGAGATATACACAATGTATCTCTTGTGAATTAGTGCATCCCATCTAAATTCAGAAGCTGATTTATGCAAGTTTAATTAATTTTTAGTATCTATTTTTTCAATATGTATTTGTATTTAGAACAGCTGCTTAAAACGTTAACCTAAGAAAACCCAGAAAACTGAAGGAAAAAGTTGCATGTTCTGAGCATGATTGTCTTACACTATTCTCACAGTGCTTCAAAAATATTAGTGGTTATTGCCCTGATAAAATATGTACCTGGTAACTCAGACCTTGTGCTTTAAGAAACTCACTGATTGCCAAGTATTTCATATATATCTAAGCTAACAAGACAGAAAATTAAAAATTACATTTTCAATGAGAAGGAAGTCAAGAGTTCATTCAAATTCCAAAAAAACCCCAAACAGAATATGGGAGAATCAGGAAATGGATTGGGACACGTCTCCAAAAATCAACACATGCTTTTGAAACTCCCTTTCAGAGAAGACTGACAAATTTATCCAAGCTACATTTTGAATTTGCTTTGGGATTGTTTTGTTCTGCTCTTTTGCGAAGGAAAAGGTTCTTTTTTTCCCCCAGTTCACAGGGTAACTAGATGTTGTTCTAAATCATACTTTCAGGTAGAAGTTCAGCATAAAGCATATGTAGCAATCACATTACCTCAGCTATATTCCTTTTGTTGGCCTTACAACCAACATGGGCTTTCATTATAAACCTGCTTCATAATAAAAACATTTTTTCCCCAAACTACTAATCCAATAGCCTTTCATTAAAATCTCTCTTTAAAAGCGCAACCCTGAAATAATAATGATCAGCAATGCCAAAGACTGACTTAATCTTTAAACAGCGCCAGCAGCTTTTAGAGCAGCTCAATATGTTAATTATTTCATACACTTTTACAATATAGTCTTTCATTTCCATATTTTTTTTGCAGTAAAATCCTATCATTTTAGTTTACAATGATTATTTCTTTCTGCCTTATGTGGTATAATTTTAAAAGGACTGCAGAACTTGCAAGCTGAGAAAGGTAAAATGCTTGAAATTAAGACTACGAAAGGGTTTTGTTTAATTTTATCATATAATTGTTAATGAAACACAGCCTTTGAAATCAGTAAATGTGTCTTTTAACCTATAAATTTTCTAAAGGAGCAAAAAAAATAACACATGTTGAGGTTTTATAAACAAGTATTATTTTTAAAACAAAGTCAAAAGGAAGCATCACTTCAGTTATTGAGGGGAAGAGTTACTTTGCTAATGATCGAGGATCAAGTAGCTGATATGAAACTTGGATATACATCCAGAACCATCTTGGACATCCAACATAGTTATCCTACCTTGCTTTATATTCGAGAAGAACATACGCCTCTGTCTCTCCTGACTGATTGAAGAGGAAGAAGAGCTTTGCTACCTTAACAGTGCTTACTCAAAAAGTTCTTATGTCTCTGGTCATATGAGTCCTAGAGGCTACCTTACTTTTGGCAAGTTTTAAAAATTGTTAAATTAAAGCCCCTTTAAGAACTTTTTCTTGGTTCTATATGAGCCCTTAACTAACCTAAGAATAGATTCTGGTTTTCCAATTTCCCCATAGTCCAACATGAAGCAGAGTAGATAAAGTGGTAACCTGACAGAGAGGTCGACTCCGACTGACCTGCTATGCTTTACGTAGTCAAAGAATTTACTGCACAGAGAAAGAAATTACATTGCTACATTACACATCTGAGTCAATGCTTTCAATACTGAGGTCAAGGAACACCAAGATCAGCCATCTTGGCCATCTGTCCCATGTAACCTTAAAATGGATCCCAGAACTGACATTCAATTTTAACATAAAAAGGCTGGACTACTCAGAATTTAAATGAATTAATGGGGTTGGATTGTCTGGTCTCTAGTCCAGCTTTCCTGCTCAACAGAGTTAACCACAGCAAGTTGCTCAGGCCTATGTCCAGTCAGGTTTTGCATATCTCTAAGGATGGAGACTCCACAAGCTCCCTGGGCAGCCTTTTACAGTGTTGAGTCATTCTCACAGTAAAAGGGTTTCCTGATGTTCAGACAGAGATTCATAATTGTGGCCTTGACCTGTCAGTGGACACTACTGAGAAGTGTCTGTCTCACTCTTCTTTAGTTTTCCCCATTCTATATTTACATTCATGGATAAGATCCCCTCTGAATCTTCTCTTCTACAGGCTGAATAGTTCCAGCTCTCTGAGCCTCTTGCCATATTGAAGATGCTCCATCCACTTAGTCCCCTTTGTGGTGCTTTGATGCACTCACTCCTCTATGTCCACGTCTCTTTTGCAACAGGAAGCCCAGAACTGGACCCAGCACTGCATAAATGTCTCACCAGTGTTGAGCAAATAGGAAGGATCACTTTTTTTTACCTGCTGGCAATGTTTTGATGAATATAGTCTAGGCTGCTACTAACCTTCATTGCCACAAGAGCACACTACAGGCTCATGGTCAAGATGTTGTCCACCTGGACCGAAAGGTCTTCCTGTGTCAAGCTTCTTTCCAGCCACTTAGCAATCAGCCTGTACAAGTAGAGGGCTTATTCCTCCTCAGGTGGAGGACTTTGCTTTCCCCTTTGCTGAACTTCATGCATTCTCCTCTGTTCCTTTCTCTATCCTTTTGAGGTTCCTCTGAATGGTGGCACAGCCATCTGGTATGTGAAGCACTCCTCCCTGTTTTGACTTACCTATGGATTTGTTGAGGGTGCACAACATCCCATCATCCAAATCATTAATGAATGTGCTGAACACTATAGGAGCCAGCTGTGATACCTGAGGTACAGCCCTAATGACAGGATTAGAATTTTCCAATTCTAAAAAAATGGATGATTCTTCCATATCAAAGAAGAAAAAAAGTCTGGTTTTAGATCTGACATGGACAGAGATGTTGGTTGCACCCTTTTGAGGTACTTGATGTTTATTAAGATAATTTTTAGTGAATAAGCATCCTGTAGACCGTCTTAATTATTTAGTCTTGTAAATGCCTGTGAGTTTAGAGATTCACTTGAGATAGTATTTCTTTTTTATTTCCTTTGGAATTATTGTCAGACAAAATCTTCATTGGACCGAATTTTGAGGTGGGAAAAAGAGGCATTAACAGAGAACTTTCCTGCAATGGAATTAACTGTAAACCTGTAAATCTATCCTTTGTCAGATGCTTCTGTCCCACATGCTCATAACTTTTCATCAGAATAAAGCAGTTCCTAATTAATTTAGAAGTATTCCTAGAACAGAACAGTAGAAAGGAAAATTTGAGGACATTTAAAAGAAGACATGACTGTTTGGTACATTAATAACTGAGCTGAAAAGCAACTTTTGCAGAAGATTATGTAACAAAGCAAAATTTTCTTTAATGGATTTTTCTCCTTACATGATATTAAGGAGTTATTTGATACTCAAATTTATCTCATTTTCAAAGTATATTGGGAGGGGTATCTTGAGCACCTGCAAGCACACATTGTGATACACCATGACATTGCAAGATGTTAAAATTAACCTGTCTCTTGAGTCCTACCTGTGCTATGCCACTCCTGTGCCTTAGATCACTGGAATGAGATTTAGGAGTTAACATAGAGGGAACTTCAGTATCTTCAGCAGAGTGACATGTCTGGAATGGTCAGGTTACCAGCATTGCAGGCCTTCTTGTAGAGGACGAGTGGATAAATCCCAGTTTTTAAGAGATTTAGGGAAATAATTTATCTGAGGAAATAAGGCTGGGCACTCATTTTATTCTCTGCAATATTGCAATTTGCAGTACATAAATACATCTGGGAACCTAACTTCCAAACACTGAAGCTAACAAAGGGCAAGCTCTCCACATTTAAAATCCTGGGGACCTTAAGGGTTTATCAGTCTTATTACAGTGAAAGAAATTGACTGTTGTACATTTTTTTGCAGTAGAAAGAAGCAAAGAAAAAAATTGTGCCTAAATAAGAAAGATAAGCCTAGCAATGATCAGATAAGTGGGAAGAGCTAATGACTCAATTAGGATGCTCTAGATAAGTGATAAGATTTATATTTGGCAAAAGCTCAGGAGAAAATTGTTTTATAAGTTTTGTAGTGCAAGAAACAGGAAACAGAGCTTTCTTTCCAAGATTTTACAGTGGGCATTTCCTCCACTGGGTATTCGAAATGGGTGCAAGTCCATAAGTAAAAGGGACAATAAAAACACTGAGTATGTAAAGCATTAGCATAAAACAGGCAAGTGGACTGGTGTTTTTAACAGGCTACATCAAACTGAAGTATGAAGCTTTGTCATGCTAAGTCTACAAAAGGTCAACATGTTGGTGTTATAAATCATACTATCCTGAGCACTTTTAGTTTTGGCTTCCTTAAGAATCCTTACAGAGCTATTGCAATCACAGGGCTGTGAGGAGGCCAGTTCATTAAATTGTTGACTGGTCTCCTTGCAGATGTTTAAGGCAGGTGTTCTGTACAGATGAAGGAGTTTGCTTTCTTCTGTGGCACGTTGCACTGAGGGTCAGAGGTTACACCTCCATGGCAAGGTCTCAACTGCATGGCAAGTCTCAGAGGTGTTTGTTAAGGGAGAAAAAGAATTTAGTCTCCTTAAAATTTATGTACTGCAAAAGATAACTGCACCTGCAGACTGCTGCTCTTATTGAAAACACATGGTGGCTGTTGGAAGAAATATACAATGCGGCTCTCTAGTTCCTGCTGAGAATATACAGGAACTCCAAAAGATCAGCATTAGAGCAGAGATACCTGCATGATTCATGACCCAACAGTACACAGTTCTGGTATGAAGTGTAAGTTTTTGTCATATACTTAGGGATTTGTGCAAATCCATGTGTGTTTAAAAATCGACTGTGGCCAGTGTTGTATTGCCATCCAGCAATTGCCTCCCATAATATAATGCATGCCAGCAGGCATTCCCAATGACCCAGCTAGTTCATAATTGGAAAAGGTTAGTCCACTCTTTCCTGGCCACCTGTATGTTGGCTTTGTAACTTCCCAAATGGAAAGAGCAAAGATGTATTCTTCTAGATGAAGGAAATCCTATAAAATGGACCACCCATATTAGAGAATCTTCTGTCTTAAAAGACCACTGCAGGTTTACAGGGTAAAAATCTGGGGTTTTTTTGCTCGAAATAGCCTCCAGCAAAAACCAAGTTTTGGTGAGGTCATGTTGCCTAAGTCAGGCATAAACCATAAGTCATAGAATGATTTTTGTTGGAAGGGACCTTAAAGGTCTTCTGGTTCCTGGCTGCCAGTGAACCTACACAGTTGTATCCAGAAATCCGTTTTAAGCACTAGTGATGAGATAACTATTTTCAACTAGTGATTAACAGGGCAAATGTTGCTGGCTGGGAAATTTGGCAAGAAAAACAACAAAGAGTATATCTAATTTTAATGATGGGTTTCAGAACAGTTAATATTTGCTTCAGCTGCGCTGCATAATTTGCTCTTGCAAATTATGACTTATTGCCAACCACAAATCCCTGGTGGAAAACCAACACTGAACAGTGTTTCATCCAGTTCTCAATGAAACATTTCTACACTTATTGTACTGTGTACTGTTGAAGGTTTTCTATAGTCATATTTACCATGAGGCAGCAAGGATCCCTATTATCTACAAAGTCTCTGATAGAGGAAAAAATCCTGCACAAATATTATCTCTAAGTAAAGTGTGAAGGCCATGTGGTGGAGAACCAGATTCAGAACTGGCATTCCACATACTGAGTAAGGAGTTACCTAAACAGCAAACATTATGATTAGTTTCTTAATTTTATGAAGATGTTTATTAACCCTATTTCTTTCCATAATTTTTTATAGCCATGAACCTTCTCCAGACTGAGACAGCTTTTAAAAATTAACCAATATTGGGGCATCTTACAAAAAGCAATATTTTAACTTTCTGACAAGAATAGAGGAGTTTGTTATTTTTGCTGCATCTATATTTTTAGCACTCATCTAGGATTTGAGAAACTCAATTTTAGTACCTTTTATACCTGAAAATATTCCCACCCACATTTTACACTATCATTCTGTTTGTGTTATGTTTTAAAATAAGCTGTTCTATAGATTTTAGTAATTTCAATGGCCATGAGTGCTAGCTTCTACTTTTCTTCTGGTGAATATCTCTCTCCACTATGTTAACAGTGGTGAATGTAGCAAGTTTCAGTTTTGACACACCACTTTTTCTGCTGTAACTCTGTCCCCAAATCCTCCATTATGTATAAGCCTGATACAGAATATGAGCAAAGTAGAAAAGTCAGTTTTTTAGATTTACAATCTGAAAACAATCAGAACAGATAAACAGGACAAAACAAAGACAAAATGAGGTATTCTGCCACTAAGTTGAGACAGCTAACACACACAGAGCACATTTGCATTCCTTCAATTAAAAAAAACAAGGTATTACCTCATCCTGTTAAAAAGTAAGGCAACAAAATTGTGTTCAAGGTTTCAAAATTAGACATGTGGAGCACATTTGCAAGCAGAAATTCTTCAGTTAGCTTGCTAGGCTCTGCTTATTATTATGATGATGATGCTTATGTTAATTTTATGTTTTACTGTGGATCGTATAAAGTCTATCTTAGGGAACATATTTTCATGTTGCCCATCTTGTGTGTTTTGCTCAGATTGCTCAGTCATTTGAGTCTTGTATTAGAACACACATATAGAAGTCCAAGTATAAATCTGTCATCACCCGCAGTATGAATCTGAGTGTTTTCAAGATTTTTTTTTATGTCTCACCCGTTTTAATTTGAATTGGACCATACAGCATTTCAAGCATCAAGAAGCTTTCTCCTTTTCTAATTTCCTAATGTATAGAAGCATACATAATTCACGGGGTTTAGTACATTACATCACTATCATGCTAATTTTTCTTATTTTAAAAGAAAATGCAGTTATACAATGCCACAATAAAAATATTCCCTGTGTTTTTGTATTGTACTAATCACACCTTCTACAAGTGGCTTTCTGTAATCTGCACTTATAAATAGGTGAAAGATTTTCCAATGGATAAGATTTGATGTTAAAGTAGGTCTTTTTTTCCTGTTAAATAAATGCAAAAGAAAAAAACCAAAAACCAAATAAATGTTCAATGAGGAAAATATTTTAGTTAGAACTACTTTATACAGCATAGGTGGCTTCTTACACATTGTCAGGTGAATTTGATCCTTGAGTTTATGAAAATGACACTGTGATTGACACTTTTCAGTTTATTCTTCAGGGCACAACTGTTTCTTTATAAATTGCTTGAGATCTATGAATAACTGTTCTTTTTCAATGTTGCGAATAACATCAAGGTGTATATAAGTATCCCATTCTAGAGATTAATTCTGATGTGTACAAAGCCCCATTTGCATGACCTTCACCTTTTGAGATAATACAGAAAATGCTCAGCCCAGTCAGTCAAAAAGTTTCCCTTTAATTCTGACAGTAGTCTTGAATAAGTAGTTCCTTTTTTTTTCTTTTTTCTTTTTTCTTTTTTTTTTAATTTCTCTGGATATTTGGGCAGCCTCAGGCCTGTAGGATGAACTTGTGTTATGCTAAAAAAGCTCTCCTTCACCCTTTGCATCAATTGTTCATCATATGAGTCATCAGTTCTTGATGTAAAATAAAAAGACCTTGGATGTATGCCTGCTGTTTTCACTTCTTTCTCTGACATCATGAAATAATGGCATCTCTGAGCAAAGGCAGCAAAGAGTAATACCTGTCAGATGTTGATGAAAATCCAGTCACATCTTTGATTTTCTGATCAAGGCCATGACATATAACAAACTCCAGTTGTCTTCCCATAAACTGCATTTGAAGAGACAGATAGTCCATTTTTCACCAAAATCTACTGCAAGTTATCGTGTGCTAAACTGTCAGCACCACACTCCACTATCAGCAACTGAGGCATATCTGGCCAGTAAATGGAGCTACATGTGGTGGAGCAGAGTCAGGGGGTAACACACCCTCATCAGTTCCAGGACTATATACAAAATTATTCAGTGGCACAGTCCACAGGAAAGGCTTTGTCTCAAATATCTGGTCACATTTATTTCCTTTAATTTGTGTTCTACATTGGAAGTTAGGGTCAGGAAAAAGTGAATGCACACAGGAAGTGTCCATATGGGCACATTCTCACATTGAGACAAAATTTAATCTGACAGAATATGGCACATTCTTAAAACTTCTGTGTGTGGTTCTTTCCGTCTGCAATTCTACGTCTTTCTACAGTCTTTGTTTGTGCCCAGGTCCTGACTTACCTATGAGGTCAGTGTCAAAGTCTCTTCATTTATCTTGCCAGCTAATTACACCTAAGCAGACAGACCAGTGTCATTTCTGCCTCTCTCTGCTGGACAATACATTTCCATGAATGTCTGTCTCATTATTACTGTCCCAGTTCAGGCTTTCAGCAACGTACCTCTTACCAACAGTAGGAGAGAAGGAGGTAGCTCTCTTGAGTCTGGGTCATGGAACACAAAAGATCTCCTCTCTTGTCCCTCTGAGAGTTCTCTGTGTAAGCAGGTCCAAGAGCACCCCTAGAATTAATGCTATAATTTTTGTGTCATTTCTAATACTTTTTACTGGAACAGTTTGGACCTTTTTATCTAATGTCCAGGGAATAGTCATACGCTGTGGTTGCCCCTGTAATTTCCAGCTTCAAAATTCACTGGGTAACATCTGAGTTGGCTAACTGCATGTGTTCAGCTATGCAAAGCCATGCTCAGCCATGCTGCTGCTCACAAAACCCTACAATATAACCTGAAACAAAATGGCAATCTCCATCATGTTGTCACAGACAATGGCTATTTGGCCTACATGAAGTTGCTTATACTTCGATGCAGAATTCAAGCTCAGTCAAAAGGCTGAGTAGATTAAATGGAAAAATCTTCCCATACAGCTAGCCCCAAAATGCACTCCACAATGGGAAGAGTGATGAGAAGGACCAGATGGGACGTGATTCATACTGACAGCTTAATACCAGTACACGTTTGCTTTTTGATTGGCTTTAAGGAAAGACTGAAAATATTTTTTGCATGATAAGAGGTAAGATGTGATAGGAGCTGGCACAGTTAGTTGATGTGGGGAGTAAAGTTATAGCTGAAAAGAAAATCTAGAGATACCTGAGAAAAAAGATGCCACAGACACCTGAGGGGCTCAGGGATCGGCTGTGTTGCACAGCCTGCTAAATAAGAGCTGCTTCCATATCTGAGATCAGCTGCTCACTTTCTCAAGCAGAAAGTGATGCCTGGGCTACCAAAGCCAAGCACCTGATCCTTAAAAAAAAAATGAAACCAAATATGAAGCAAGGACCACAGGTTTACTATTTTTCTCACCTATTGTTGCTGTTTTTCTTACAGTTACATGAGCAGGAGCAGCACAAAAGTCTTTTCCCATAGCAATAAAAAATTGGTCAAACCCCATTTGGGCCTAAAAAGGTTAGTATCTGTTTGCCACCACCTGTGCACTGTCAGATACATGCTGAAGGAATGTCGGTCGAGAAGTCACATATTAAAAATATTTGCAGCAATTAGGGTCAGTGTCAGTATACAAAAGAAAGATCACAATACCTCATCCTTCTTCAGGAGAGTATTTGTCCAGGAAATAGGAAATGGCACTGCAGTGACTGCTTATTGCTTTCTTAAAACCCTCCACAAGTAAAAGAGGACAGGTGTTCACAGCTATCCCTTGTCTGATCTATGTCCTTTCCCAAAAAAGCCTTTCCACTTTCTTAGGGCAAATGATATTCCATCACAGGTATACATGCAGATTAGATATTTTGGGGAATATTTTTGGACATCCTCCAGTTTCTCTACCTGGAGATATGCCATTGCATTACTCAATAAATGTGCTGGCTTGTCAATTAGTCATGTATCTGGTTTTAGCAGCTCATTTTGCACCTCCTTGTCTATGTACCAGCTCTTACTCTTCTCTCCTTATCTTGATCCCTGCCAGTTTTTAAATATTCATTAGTTATGATATTTATTGCCTGACCATTATTCCTAGTCTAGCTTCCAGGTAACAGATTATTCCCTAATTTACTCAGAACATGATATATTTCCCATTTAAATCAACAGTAGCTTGAGGAAGCTATTAATGAGAACACCATTCTATATATGCAAAAAATTTAGGTGGTTTTTTTTTTTCAAAACACTCCTTTTGGAACTCTTTCAATACTGGACAGCTTTCAGCAGCAACTGACAGGTCATCTGAATCAAAATAAATGAACACAAATCCCACCAGATCATTTCTGTTTGANTCATCCACATGAGGTATATATGACAAATAGTTTGGTAATTTGCCAGGATAACCTTCTAATATAACTCACTGCCTTACTATTTAACTCTACGTAGCCTTATAAGACAAAGCAGCTGCTGTTGACATTAATATTTTATCCCAAATCACAGCAGGATTTCCAACATACCCAACATCCCCAAAGTAGACATTAGGGAAAGCAACCTGTGA
>VWZD01004563.1:50788-118527 GCA_013396695.1 Sakesphorus luctuosus | reverse complement strand
ATAAATGAACACAAATCCCACCAGATCATTTCTGTTTGAAGCTCATACTATTGGGTTTCTGCAGCTGAAGGACACAGTTCAGGTTCGATACATTACAAACTGTTAGTTAACTTCACACAATAGTCTAATGATCTGTCATGAAGTGTAAATGTGCTTAATCTGAATACATTCAGAACCGTCTGGGTTTGATTTACTGATATGAAGTTCTATAAAGGTGATAAGGATGGACACAGGCACATTAAGAAACATCTATCCATAGATGCATGTTGTAAAAAATAGTAATCCTTATATAGAAATAAGGCCTGCATTTGAAAAAGNTGTGTAAAACCTGCCAAGACACATGATTTAAAGGAACTGACATACAGATGTACCAGCCAACTAGGAATTGCAGTGTAGGAGGTCTTTCTGAGAACTTTCAACAAATGTTATTGTAATACTGTTCTACTGCCTTGGGGGGCTTGGAAAAAGCTTAACATATCTTTTCAGAGTGAAAACAATGGTAAGATGAATGAGCTATAACAATCTAAAGAAGGAAAACTTTGCCATGTTTGTTTCATAACTCAAGAAGGATGTGATTGGGTCTTTCTGCAGCAAGCTTTAGGGTAGAGGTCAAATGTGCAAAATGCTAACCAAAGGAAAAAAGACCTTCTAGAATGGGAGTAAAGAAGTTTTGCTTGCATGTTTAAGGTCACAGGAAGCCCCTGTCTATGTGAGCTGCATACAGCTGTTTTGGTATTTCTGTTCATGAGTGAAATATGCAACTTCAGTAACTCTGAAATATGAAACTGCAGTAACTGAAAATCAGTACATATGGCAGATGCATTTATATTTAAATGCATACTACATTTATATGATGTCCCTGCTTTGCTAAAATAAACTCGGGACGTCATAACTGGTTTTCCTCAGTTATCAATCTTTTCATCATAAAGTAAAACATTTTCATCTGCCCCATTCTCATTGTACCCTTACCCTATGTTTATTTTTGTTTTTGGTGGCTTAGCCACTAGATCAGAGGGCAAAGGACAGTTAGAGAGGGATGGATATGTAAATTTTGATCTTCCCCAATCCCCCAACAGGAATCATGATAATATATAAAAGGAATTGAGAAACTTGTTCAGTTGACCTTTATTATAGTTGTTGTGTGCCAGTATGCCAGAAAAATGCTTCTTAAAAATTTATAAGTTCATAAATTCTTTAAAATGACATTTAAAAACATGAAAATACTTCAATAATCTGAGTTCTGGATTTCTGGACATATGTTCTTATGTGTAGAAGCTGCATGTCATTGGTTTCACACCATATGCATACGTGTTGTTCCGACTGTTAGAGCACATCACAGAAGGTGATAAAAGCAACTGCAGCAACAGCCTTGCTTTCTGCTATCATCAGAATCTTCCTTTGTCATCTTCAGTGTTCTTTCTACAAGGTGATATTTGTCTTGCAGAGCTGAAATAATTACTTGATTGAGTATAGAAACATTCACCTAAGGAACACTTTGCACTGCCTTATCTCTTATATTTGCTGCTTTGGTAGAGTTCCAAGCCCAGTAATAAGTCTATGTTCTGTAGTTTGATCTTGACTGAATACCAGACATTTCATGATCTATTGCTTTGAAGTAGCACATTTATGATTACTTTTTGTGTGCTGATTTTAGGTAGATCGATTCATCAGTATCTCTTTCCATTTCTTAGGAACTTCTGTTTTCCTTGGGAAGTTTGGCTTTCTGACTATATCTGACCTTAAACTTTTCTGATGATCTTCATTCCAGAAGGAATTGTAGTTTCTATCTGATCAGATGGACTGAATTAAATTGCTGTGCCTTTTCAGTTTGAGACAGTAGGGTAGATAAGCTGTGTTTATGTCTTTTTGACTTAGTGTCTTGGAAAAATAACATGTTTCTGTTAGAGTTTTACAGTCCAGAACATTGCATATCATATTCCAGGATCCTTAGCAGCATCCCAAGTAGTATGTTGTGCCAGATATTCTCAGAAACTCAAATCAGTGCTGCTGCTTGTCCTTTCAGTTAGGCAAGAAAAAAAAACACATATCCAATAAGGTGACTGACATTTTATGTCCTGACATAAATTTTAATTTGGATACTTCATGGAAAATTTCTGAAGTATGTATACACAATAGTTTTTTTACTAGATTCCTGTCATGCAAAATTCATAGCAATGAGAACATTTAGCTTTTGACTCCTTTAGCTTCATTTTTTTGATAACATTTCACAACCAAGCCCGTTGCGATTAGCTCTATTATATAATGGTGTCTTTGACAATTGTTGATACACATATTCAAAGTCAATATTATATCTTTCATGACTGGTATACTTTTGCCAAAGTACAAGTTATCCTATGGAAAGCCAATAAATTGAGGAAAATTATTGTCATCACCCACATATCATACTCATAAGTCCCCTTTCCTTGTGGTAGAAAAATATGTTTTATTTAATCTACCATAATTACATGTATCACTTTCCAGTAACTGCTCAAGAATAATCTCTCATGATTTTGCAGAGCCACTGTTACCATTATGTCATTTTGAATGGCAAGAATTTATTTCAGCATTCTTTCACTCACTTTGAAGTGAGTGAATGATAAATATGTTATTCTGCTTACAAAGCAATCAGTTAAATGAAGTGACAGATGACTTCTCCATTTATTGAGTTATTTCCCATTTGTTTAAGACACTATCTTGCAGTTCAAGCCCTTTTTAGCAAGGTGATATGTGACAGGCACTAAAAATCCTTGTTTCCATGTTGCTGGGGTTTTTTTTCCTTTTGCCAAAGCAATAACTTTGGCTTATGTCTTTTTATTTTTATTTCCATTTCAACCTGTCAGCTACTCCTTGGTGTACTCACTGCTCTTCAAACTATTTTTCCAATTACAATTAGTCCAAGAGGATATTTACTCCCTGTGCACAGTCAAAAATAATTTGTATTCAAAACAACAGTAACACACACCTATTCACAAATTTCATAACTACACATCTTAGAGTACAATTGGATGTAGAGAGTGTCTTTATTTCAGTGCATGGCACAAGAAATACTGAATGCATGTGTGAATTTCAAACAGGCTGAGGTAGCTAGTATATGCTTACTGGAAATATCTTAAAGGAAATTATGTCACTTCTCATCAGAACATCCAAGGAAGTTTATCTTCCTGCTTTGGATTTATTTTTTTCTTATTATTTAACCAAAATGAAAATTTATTCTGTCATTCAGTTGGTCATTAACCATTTGATAAGACTTAGCTGGGACTATATAATGCAACATACACAATAATCAACAAACTGAAATATTTGTCTATTGCCATGGTCTGATTTATAGTTTTGGGATTCAGTCAAGAAAGACAGGAAGAATGAAAACAATTTCTCAACTTGGTGATAGCATCAAACTTCTAATGCTATGTAACCCTCTAAATTAGAGAAAGGACTATTGAAAAGACAGTAATTTTCAAACTCTTATTTTCTGCAAGGTTTTCAGAAGCCCTATCAAACCAGAGGCAGAGGAATGGTAGCCAAGACTGAGACATCCATGTAGAGTTAAAAAGATTTCACAAGTTTTACAAAAGAAGAAAGATCATGGAGACAAAAAGTAGCCAAAGGAGAGACGTCTGATCATTAGCAAAGCACCTTGCAAAGGAAGCTTAATTTACTGAGCTATTTCCCAATCATGGAAGCTGAAGTTCCATCTATATTGCTAAATAAAAGTCCAGGGATTGATCTTTTGCTGAAAGGCTGACTGCTGCCAGCTGGCCATGGTCCACAGTGCTTAAGGATAGCCACTCCTGTAAGAAATTTGTCTTGGAGACAGCAAGCTGGAGTATTCCAGAAAAAGGAGCCAGGAAGTGCTGCTAACAATTAGGCAGTAAGGATGATATGGTCCAGTGCTGACCTCAGTCTTTGGCCCTTTTTTAATACAGAACAGAGGTATCTGGAGAAATCTTTAGCCTGGCATTATCCACTGGAAGCCATCTGATTCTCCAGATGAGAGAGAGACATTTCAAGAAAAGATCAGTATCATTAGTACATAACTAGCTCTAGTTTGAGAGTCTATATCCAAGCTATATTAATTAGAATAAAAATCAAATGCATGTGTTCTTTTATTTTTAACCTAACCTCAGAAATGTTTCTCATACCCTTCCTGATTTACAATGTGCAGTTTTATTTTGTTCTTAAACTTTTCAATGTTATATAACAGAAAATGTTGAAAACCTTGAACTGGCTCCGTGCTTATGTATCTGTTTGATTTTGAATTCTTCTGCTGAATGTAATGAGAATATTAAGAAATATTAAGAGCTTTGCTGGATTTGGGCCAAGATTAACATTGCTAGATAGACTAAGATATATTTTACATAAGCTTTAACTGAAAGTTCATAGTCTTCCTCTGTAACATTGAAAATGAAAATCAGTCCCTGCTAAGCAGCCTACAGACATTACACAGTGTACCACAGCAGGAAGGGTGAGTTGAAGGTTGTCAGTTTGCTTAATGCTGAACGAAAACAAAAGGCTGTTTCTAAATACCTGAAATAATAGGACCATCGTGGATCTCAAATCCAGTTTAATCCTCTTTGGCAGCATAATACTTTTCTAAAGCCATATAATCAAAGGGTGGGGAAGAAAATGATCTGGTTTAACCTACAGAGTAGAATTTGGATGTCTGTATGAAACATATGTGCTTCATACATTATTTAGCAGATGCGTTTTTCTTATACATATTCTTATATATAAAAAGTACACTCTCTATTTAAGACTAGTGATTCAGTCATTTTCCTTTCTACTGTGTTTATTTTATTTCTCCACAAAGCACATCCTTTTACCAGCTTTTTAATCCTGGTGAAGCAACCTTTCCAGTGTTTCTCCTGAAGGGCGGTGTTTCATAGTGCTAACTATGTCGAGTTGATTATAGGTATGTATTGTAAAGCTGGAGCTTTCAAAAGCACGATTTTATTTTTCAGTTTTGAAAACAGAACATATGGTAAATTTTTATTAAGGAATGCAATTTTTATTATTAATTCCTGGTGACTTGTTAAATATCAGAAGTGGGGCCTATTGATTAGTTATTGTAATGTCTTTCCTAACCTTTTTGCTGTCCAAATAAATACTAAAAGAAAGACTGAAAGAACAGAAGTAAAACACACTGAAAGGTTGACATTGTGCCAGACAACAACAATGTAGGGGTATAATTTCAAAAAGGGAAATTGTAGGATGTGATTAGCTAAGCACTTCAATAAAGTAAAAGGAGAAGAAGGGTATTCAAATTAATGAAGAAGTTTTAGGGGAAAAATAGGTCAGGAAGGGACTACTGGAGTGAAGCCAAACCAAAGGCACTCTGAGAAGACTGGGCAGAGGAACTGGAAGCACTGAAATGCCTCAGCACAGAGCATAGCAGTTCTTACTAGACCCACAACCTTTAGGTCACTCTTTTAGCTGATTGCACACTCCTTCTCCTACATCAAATTGGGAAAGAAATGCTTCTTTAACTATTCGGTTTTTGAATCTCATGTGTGTGAAATTTTGTTTATATATGTCTTTATATTAGGAAGGAAATAATTGAGGTTAGTGCCCCATAACACTAATTAATTTTTTGTTTTGCTTAGTCCTCGACAGTGTTGAAAAAAATGCTTGTCAGGAGTATGTGGACTTGGTTCATTTGCAAAATTGCAGATTAAGGATGTCATGTAAGCAATGACACAGCTCATGTTGTAGCTTATTTTGCCAATGATCCATGTGAGTAAGATCTGTGTAAGCATCAAGTGATATTATCATTAATAACTTTTGTATCCTTTGTAAATGATCCATGAGTAAAGACAATTGATCACATATTTTGATTTGATCATAGTCTAGAAAGTGGTGACAATAAATTTAATATAAGGAATATAAATTTCACTTAAACATTTCTATGTTTTTAGTTCTGTCATGTCATGGAAAAATAATAATAAAATGAAAGGGAAAGAAAGCTCATTTCAAGATGTAAAATTTCAAGACCCTATCTGTTATTTTCATGATATTTGTTCAAGTCACACAAATCTGGCAATGACTGTTTTATATCTTTACAACCTAAATCATTATCTTTAGCATCAAAGGAATGCATATGTATTCTATTTGTAAAAATTCATGGCGATGAATTGGTAGGGGAAAAAGTAACATAGACACACATATGCAGTTATGTTACATACACTGTATAAAGTAATGGCCATTTTGACCTCCTGTGGGAGAGATTTCCTAGGTGAGTTAGCTGCTTTTGAAAATGGATCATACTTTACTGAGGTATTTTAGGACTTTTGAAAACTCTGCTCAGTAAAATGAGGACCCCGAGATACTAATCTAGTTTAATTCACAATTTTAAAAGATTAAAAAAGTATACATATAAAACTTTATACATGTCCAAGATCTTGTCTGTACAGGCTTGTTTTCTAGTGGTAGAGATGTTGTGAACAGGTCATTATGGACCAGCTATTCATATCCTCTTCAGCTGCATTCTGAATTTAATGGCTTTTCATGGCTTTTCACACACTTTTGCCAGATGTAATTCGTATATTGATTGGATGTGTCTGTTAAGTTAATACACAAAGTTTTATTCTTTATTTTATGTGTGCACAGACTAGTGTGGATTTTGAATCAGAACATGAATCACAAAATCACAGAATAATTTATGTTGAAAGGAAGTTCTGAACATCATTTAATTCTATTCCCCTCTTGAAGCAGATCAGGTAGTTCAGGGCTTTTTCAAATCTTGAAGACCACCAAGGAGCTCCAAGACTCCAAGAGTCATAGCTTCTCTGAGTAACCTGTGCAACTGTTTGACCTTTGTCATGGTATTCCTTTTATCTAATCAGAATCTCCCTGTAGCAAGTTGTGTCTCTTGCAAAGACTGTTTCTGTCCTGGGCATTAATGTGCTGAGGATGGATGTGGACAGCTGATGTGGAACAGACTTCATAAACTTAAACAACCTTGTCTTGCAAAAGTAGGAGATTGCATCCAAACTTTGCTGTTAATGGCTCCTAACACACGTCAGCTCCTGTCTAGTACTAGGAATTGTTTGAAAACAAAATGTGAAGACCAAAAATCTACATAGGACATACCAAGGATTCTGCTTGTTTAACAATACAGACCAAGTTCCATAGCTTGGAATTAGCACTGCTGAAATTTGTAGCTTTTCACTAGACCCATTCTTCATTTGCTGTGTCACATCACCAGTAGCATTTGGTAGAACATATTAGAGTTTCTCTGGCTTGGAGACTGGGTTTTCATGAAGAAAACCTGAGGTCTGTGAGGTAGGCTAATCCATTTTAATTATAGAATGATTTGGGCTGGGAGTCACCTTTCAGGATCATCTAGTCTAAATGCCCTGCAATGAACAGAGACACCTTTCACTAGATCAGATATCTAAAAACCCCATCCTGACCTGGAATGTTTCTAGGGATGGAGTATCTACTACCCCACTGAGCAATCTGTTCCATTTCTCTCATTATCAAAAATTTCTTCCTTGTATCTTGTCAAAATCAACCCTCTTTTAGTATAAAACCACTGCCCCTTCTCATATTACAACAGACTCCTAAAAATTTTGTCCTCATCTTTTTCAAATGCTCTGTTTAAGTACTGTAAAGTCACAATAACATCTCCTTGAAGCCTTTTTCTGGTCTGAACAACCTCAAATCAGCCTTTCCTCATAGGAGAGGGGCTATGGTCATTTGATCATTTTTCTATTCCTCCTCTGAGCTCACTCCAGCAGGTCCATCCATACCCTTCGTACGTTGGAAACTGGATGCGGTACTCCAGGTGGAATGCCATGGAAGTGTAGTGGGGGAAAAATCACCTCCCATAACCTTATGTCCATGTTTCTTCTGATGCACCCAGGACATAACTGACTTTCTAGGCTGCAAGTGCATCTCTGCTGTCCTTCAATTTCGCTCTTCTCTTCTGCTGCTGACTTGTCCCTGTACTGTGATCAGATTGTTTTTCAGGTTTCACAGGGACAGCTGCTGCAGCTGGGTTATGTTCTCAGTATTTGCACAGCTTTTCCTATATAATCTGCCAGTCACTGTTACATGTGGATTATAATGTTTACAATACTATCCCCATACAGTGCTCTCTCCGTGACCAGATGTGTGCACCAGATAAGAAATTTGGAAGAAATTTCATGACTGTCTCTTAGCACCTATCAAAATGTTTATTGTAAATGTAGCTCTTCAAGTAATGCCAAATATTAGTCGCTGAGAGTGAGCCAATCAACAAGACATAAATTGTTATTTTTCTGAAATTGCCCTAATCGATACAACATAATTTTGCTTAGTGGGAAATATACCACTTTTAGCTGGAGCCTGGTTTTAAAGTCAGAGGGGTCATCATGAGAAATGAGTGATTAAGATATACACTGCAATTTTCCTTAAGGGTCTAGTCAGTTGTTCAGATCTCAGCTAAATGAATAGGTGGTTCAAAGCCATTGCAATCTGTAGTTTTCCAATGACTGTTGTTACTGAAAGGAACTAATGGAAAGTATCTGTTTGTTATTAACTTTATGGTAATGAGAAAATAGCAACTAGCACTTTCATTAGCAGTTTTATGGAGAGACAGATGTGAAGCAGATCTTCTATCTCAGAATAAAACTCATCTCAATTCTATCTCTGAGAAAGAGAGATTTGCAGCTTTCCTTTTTGAATAATTTACCCTTTAGGCTCCATTAGTAGGTGATTCCAACAGTCTACAGTAAAGAGCTATCTGAGTTGTTCAAAATATGTTATGCTTCATTATCCACAGCACAAACTTTTAATTTCTGGTTACATTGTTCCATGTGTTACCTGTGCATCTCTCCAAGCAGAACTCAATACCATTTAAACATCCATCAAACTTTTCTAGATCTGTCAGTTGCACAGACTCTCTATTGCCTTTCTGCTCTAGGATTGCAAAGCCTTGTAATTGTTCTCAAGTTTGGGGGCTGTGTACTCAAGAGTGTGTGCAAACTCTTGAAACTTAATGGCCATTTTCTTAAAATGGGATTTCTTTTGTCCAGCATGATGGAATGGGTTTTAATTTTGTACTGGTGCATTTATAATCACAAAGGATGGAATATGTTCAGTGAGTGTGCTTAAAATGTAAGTTCCACTTCTAAAGCAGTGTCTTTTTTGAAGTCTGGCAAATATAATTTAATGGACCAATTGGTAGCAATTTTAACCCATAATGAACTCTATATCTGTATGTGCTCTATGTGTAACATATAGGTAGATAAAACAAAACCTACATATACAACTCCCAATATCCACTCTATGGATGTGGTTCCTAAGCTTTTGGATTCATCAGACATATGACTGAAAACAAGCAGTTCTTCATCTGTGCTCTTTTCCTTAACATTCTTTGTGCTCCAAGTGTGCCCATTTGACCTGAAGGTTTTATTTGCTTAAAAGCACCTTTGATCCTCAGCTGTTTAGCTTCCTCAAATGGAATCCCAAGCAGCTGGGCAGCCAGGAGCTGAAACAAAAATTTCATCCATCGATGCATGTGTGTGTGCATTCATATGTGTGTATACACATGTATGTACACATGTGTGTGTATATATATGTATGTATACATACATATGCACATATATGTGTATGTATGTATTTATCTATCTCCAAATAATATACATATATTTGAATATATATATGCATTCCATCCATCAGCATGTGCGTATTAAGAATTGTATTTATATATTCAAAATCTATCCCCTTAGGCTGATATGACTGAATCAAAAAGCTGTAATATTAATAACAGTAATGCAAGTGTTAGAGAGAGATTTAAAAGCTACACCACATGGTTATTTGTACACCTAAGACTTTGTCACGTGTGAGAGATACAAACACGAGATAAAAGAAGGTTGTTGTATGATTTTCCTCCTATAAAAGGCCACATGTCTCTAAAGGACAATGCACAACGTATTCTAAATATTGAAACCTAACCATTAGTTCAAAAAAGTTCTTTAATATGTGTGATTTCAAAAGTTCACTAATCTCTATGTTGCTGCGTTTATTTAGAGCCAAATATTTTTGCCAATCTATGTCAGGAAGAAAAGATATTCTATATTTTCAACATTTACTGTATATAGTAAAGCAATCATTGTTGATGAAATATTGTGTCATTCTCCTATAGGTGGGTACCAGGAATCATCCCACAATATACAGGTATTGCAGATAAAACTGAACTGGAAAGATGTACTGCAAAAACACGTAAAGGAGTGGTTACAATCTTTTAGGTATTGTATGTTGGGTTTACTATGGTTAAAAGATTACTATAACAGAATTAAAAAATATGCCAAGTTGGAAAGGATTCACAAGGATCAATTAAGTCCAACTCTTGGATCTACACAGGACTGTCCCCAAGAGTCGCATCATCTGCCTGAGAGTATCATTCAAATGCTTCTTGAACTCTGTCAGGCTTTGTTCTGTGACCACTTCTCTGGGGAGCCTGTTCCAGTGCCAAACCACCCTCTGGGTGAAGAACCTTTTTCTAATATCTAACCTAACCCTCCCCTGACACAACTTCAGGCCATTCCCTCAGGTCCTGTCACTGGTCATTACAGAGAAGAGATCAGTGCCTGCCCCTCCTCTTCCTCTCATGAGGAAGTTGTAACTGCTATAAGGTCTCCCCTCAGCCTCCTCTTCTCCAGGCTGAACAGATCAAGTGCCCTCAGCCGCTTCTCATACAGCTTCCCCTCAAGGCCCTTTCCCATCTTCATTGTCCTCCTTGAAAGCTCTCTAATGGCTTAATATCTTTCTTATATTGTGGTGCCCAAAACTGCACACGATATTCAAGGTGAGGCCACCTCAGTGCAGAGCAGAGCAGGACAATCCCCTCCCTTGACTGGCTGGTGATGCTTTGCCTGATGCCCCCCAGGACACAGTTGGCCCTCCTGGCTGTCAGGGCACTGCTGACTCACATGCAACTTGCTGTTGACCAGGACCCTCAGGTCCCTTTCCATGGCACTGCTTTCCAGCATCTCATTCCCCAGTCTGTACGTACACACAGAGTTGTCCCATTCCAGGTGCAGAATCTGGCACTTGCCCTTGTTGAACTTCATGGAGTTGGTGATTGCCCAGTCCTCTGATTTGCTGAGGTCTCTTTGCAGCGTCTCTCTGCCTTCAAGGGAGTCAACAGCTCCTCCCAGTTTTGTGTCATCTGCAAACTTGCTTACTATCCCTTTAAGTCCTTCATACAAGTAGTTTATGAAGATGTTGAAGAGCACAGGGCCCAAAATGGAGCCCTGTGAAACCTGACTAGTGACAGGTCACCAGTCTGATGTCACCCCATTCACTGTTGCCTTCTGTGCTTGACCCATGAGTCCATTGCTCACTCATCAGAAAATGTGTTTATACAGCTGTGGGATGGACATTTTGTCCAGAAGGATCCTGTGAGAGACCCCGTTGAAAGCTTTACTGGAGTCCAAAAAGATTACATCAACTGGTTTCCCTTGATCAGCTAGGTGGGTTACCTTGTCATAAAAGGAAATCAGGTTTGATAAGCAGGACTTTACAATCATCTTCTCTGTCCAACCTGATGTCCTGGTTCTTACCAGAAGAAGTTTATTTTTTGCAGTAGCCAGGTGGGGCATAACCCTGAGATTATTCCATACTCCCTCAGGTCATGTGCAGGAGGCAGCGGGAAGGGTAGTGTGGTGGAGTGGTCAGGGAAGTGACTAGTTCTGTGAGGCGAGCACCCTGTTATTAATATTGTTACTGTTACTGTTCATTGTCTTGTTGCTCTTTCCACTAAATTGTCCTTATCTCAACCTGTGATCTTTACCTTTTGTACCTCCAATTTTCTTCTCCAGCACACTGAAGGAGAAGCAGTAAGTGAGTGAATAGACATAGTTTGGAGTGTTTCAGTGGGAACACTGAATTTGGGAACATGGCAATACCCCAACCGCTGTCTAGGCAAAAGACGTCAGAAAGGACAGAAGATGTGGAAATTTAACATGTTTTCTTGGTTCTTTATTCTATAAACCAGTGTGCTGGGGGAAAAAGAACCACTATTTGCACTTTGTTCTTTCCAAGTAATGTGTTTAGAGCTGTTACTGCTCTACAAAGATGTCCTGGGTAATACCTGTGCCCATCGTTTTTTTAGAAGACGGTAAGTTTAGACAGTCATGTCAGTCTATCCAAGATCTCTATCAGTCATTCTGAGTCCTCTCAAGAGCTGTTACTGCTCTACAAAGATGTCCTGGGTAATACCTGTGCCCATCGTTTTTTTAGAAGACGGTAAGTTTAGACAGTCATGTCAGTCTATCCAAGATTTCTAGTAATCCTTATTTTGAGACCTCTGAAAACCTTTGGACTACAAGTACAACCATGAACAAGGTTAGAATGAATGTATGTCCTTCTTGATTGTGATTAATAACTGTTTGGGAATAATTTTCAATATTATTTAGAGATAAATATGATTCATATATGCTTTTACTTAACATAACATGGGGAGGTTGCAGTCCTGCTAGAAAGGAAATAAATACTGCAGGGGAGAAAGCACACTGGATATTGAGTGAGTTTATAGTTTTTTAAATGACTTTAAAGTTTCTTAAATATAATGTGATATTCCATTAGTCCATCATAGAAAGGCTCCTATTATCTTCAAAGATATTTATGTCTGTATTTAGGCTAACTACATTTGTTGTGTTGCAGGCTGAGAATCACCACATCGGCACCGAATAGAAGAGTATATTTTTCTCTCTACTGAAACATTGAATTGCAGGTAAGATTATATACCTTCAGTCTATTTCCATTGATCTATTAAAAATTCATATCAGCATTTATTTTTAATAATTTTTTCTGCTTTCATTCTTTCACAGGATTGTTCACTATCTTTAGTTCGATTTATATGTGATGGTAAAATTGCAATTTTATTATTTTTTGTTATTATTCTGGCAAGAAAAAAATATTCAAACTGTGATTTCCATGTTTTTATTCCAGTAGAAATCCTTAAACAATTCTTTTTTCTGTGGTTTGCAGTTTCATGGAAATTTGTAAACAATGTTATCTGACTGGGTTTTCTAATATGTTTTTCAATTTATGGATGCATTATGTAGTGCATTATGTCCAAGAGTATACAAAGTGGCATTTAAAAGTAGTTTGTTAGATAAAGACTCAAAGCTTTCCAGACTGGGAAAAAAACCCTCTCGATACAATCCTCTGCTATTTTATTGCTCAACCCCCCCAAAAACCCAAGAAGAAATATATTGAGATTTAATCACTTACATTAAGGAGATTTACAAGAAAAGTTTTAAAATAATTAAGTATGGTAAATTTCTTTATATATTAATTTAATTTGGCAGGACACCTTGGGGCTCATGAGGGCTCCCCATGGAAGATATCAGGGAAAGGCCTGTCGCCAGGACCAATCCCAGCCCAGCCAGGAGGAGGACAGCCAGGGGCTGGAATGTTCTACATGTATTGTATCATTTTGCCCCTTTTTAGCTGCAGTTTGCCTTCCCTTTCTCCTAAATCAGTCAATGAAAAAATTAGTGATTAGGTCAGTAGGAAGAGGACTTCATTAATAGTCAGAGTACATATGGACATGCTTCGTATCTGTGACTGTATGAATGAACACGAAGTTAACTTTAATGTATATGTTGTAAAATGAGAATGGCATTATCTATGCATTGCTGGTTCTGAAGAAGAATCTTAGCTGAGGTACTGTTCAGCCAGTAGTATTAGCAGTTTTGGCAAGAAAAACATACAGGAATGTCTGGACACAGTCTTTTAGAGCTTTGGGGTTTTTCTTACCCTGTAACAGAAAGCTTTCAACTTTTTGTTATTACAATAAAATATACACAGTTGGCACATTCATCAAAGCTATTATTCTAGAACCATCTTTGACAGATTATACTAAGGAAAAATTTGACATGAGAAGAGTCTTGAACTGAAAGAACAGTTATAAATTAAATGACCTGAAGACTCATGGTCAAAGTAAATGTGAGGCCACTTTAATGGAGTCAGAGATCCATGGAGAGCTCTGTGTAATGCTTTGCAGGACTCTAGAAAACAGATGACTCCACATTCCAGTGAGGAGGATTGATCTCTGCCCAAATGCCTCAACAGAATGGAAGGAAGAATAAATGGATCATTTCATAAAATGGTCAGAAGTTGTAGGGACAACATTAAATGGCAGGGCTGCAGAAGCTGTGTTAAGTATCAGGTTTTAAAACAAAAGTAGTTTATTTTTACTTCATACTTTTGTCTTTTTATGTATAATGCTAAGAATCTGACTGTTTGCTGTACATATGATTGACTGATCTATTTTAAAGGGATTAATATGTACCTAGGAAAAACTAATAGCTTTTAGAATATTACTGTTCTGACTCTTAATGTAAAGATTTGTCTTTGTTTATATCCTGATGCTCCTGTAAGTCACATCATATTTGTCTGTAGCTGTCATTTCTAGAGAATTAAAGTCCAGTTATGCTAGCATTTGCACATTAATTACCAGGCTCCTATTTAGTTTATAGTATCTTTTGTACTAGCTTTCCCATCAATACCCACTGGAAAAATACTAGAAATATGTTCAGAATATATATAAAGATTGATATGGTAAAGGGATAAAGAATATTGATCAACAATCTTTCCTGCAACTATATTAGATTTTAGGCCTTTCTTTAAAAGCAAGCAAACAAATCAGCCTAATGCAGATTAATCTTTCTGCTATGGTGTAGTGTAATTTGAAAATTCTTAAAGACCTCAATTTCTTATACATAGGATTTATTACATTTAAAGACAGTATTCTAAGGGTATATAACATAAATAAATATCTAACTTGCCTAATCCTCTCTCTATAAAGACATATAGTTCTTTAAAGACATATATATGTTAACAATCTGACAACTGGACTAGTACATTGACCTCCTTACGAGTTCAGAATGAAGAATCCAGTCAACTGTAAAGTGAAAAATAGGTTTGTTGTCTTCCTTCCATTTGTTCCCATCAAATGAATTTTACAAGATTAGTAGTCATGTTGCCGTTAAATACCTTTTTTTTTTTAAAGTAGTGACACACAACAAGAAAATGAAAACTGCACACAGCATAGAAGCTCTGTCATTACAGTAGGTTTCATCTGACCAGGTAAAAGTGTAGTTTGCTGTAAACATCTGAGGTTGTTGTCTAGAATCACTCCACAGTCAAGTAAGAGGAATAAATACTATAGTTAGATGCACACAAAGCTATGCCAAATATGATCCACCCAAGAGTACTGATGGAGCTGGTGAAAGTTCTCACAGAGCCACTTTCCATCATTTATCATCAATCCTGGCAAGCTGGTGAGGTACTAGTTGACAGGAGATTAGTAATTGTGATGCCACTCTACAAAAATGGCCAAAAGGAGGATCCAGGGCACAATAGATCTCTCAGTATGATAGACTTTTCTCTTTTAGAACTCCTTTCATTTGATCTTTTCAAAGAATACCACAAGATCTGAGCAAGATCCAAGGAGTCAACTTAAATTTTGAACAGAAAATGTCTAAAAATTATGTACCTCATCCTACAAAAGTGAAAACGGAAAATGGAAATTTAGTTGAAAACCTAATTACTGCAGATAAAGACGAGAGAATTTGGTCCTCAGATAGGCAGCATACAAAAAGCTAGATCATGTGTAGGAAGTCATTACCATGGCTAGGGAACATTAAACCTAAATGCGTATTTGCTGTTCTGGCCACCTCTGAGGCACCAGGAGAAATACAAGATCTGAAAAGAAGGAAATAAATATAGACCCAACTCTTTCATGACTAGACATTGAATTAAACAAGGAGACTTGTGTTATCAGTTTTGTTGCCAAGTTTGGCTTTGTTTATATTTTGTGACTGGAATGAAAAAGTGAAAAAATTTGTGTCAATTTAGGACAGAGAGTCCTACCAAAGAACAAACTTGCCACTGCCAGCCCTGTTGGCCTTGTGCTCTTGTCTGATGGCTAAACAGGTTGATATCTGGCTCCTTCCAGGTATTTTGTATGCAGGCAATTAAAGTATTCTCCTGGGAAATGAGCCACATGTATTTCAAAATCTTTAGGCTGTTTGCAGTCCATGATCTAGATGTGTTTTATTCTGAATGCTTTCCTCCCTTCCATCACAATCTTTTCTATTTTCACTTGTTCTATGCTATAAGCAGGAATGCAGAAAGGTTTCCTGGTGTTTCTTTTTGAAATCAAACTAATCTAAGTGACCTGGTTTACATTGTGGTCTCATAAGCAATTGTATTAAGGATGATGAATATAACATTAGCGTGAGAATGAATGCTAAAATAAGGAGAGGGAATGGAACTCTTTAGCTAATTTCTCCACCAGAGAGAACATATTGTGTAACTGCACCCTTTGTTACAGTAAATGAAGATTTACCAAGCCAAGGATTTGAAATATTTGGCTAATAATTGAATTGATTAGCTGTCTAAAATAATTAGCTGTTGACAGATATAGAAGGATAATTTTACAAGAGATGTAGTGCCTAGAATGTTAGAATTCCCTAGCAGATGTGGGGTTTGATGCTATGGGATGTATTTTGACTGGACTAACACATCATTTATGGTCAATCAAATTAATACAACATGTAAATAGGAAATATCTTGTGGGATTTGATTACCTCTTTCAGTTGTATAATAATGGCTATTGGCAGAACTTTATTTGTGTATTTATTACTTTAGAATTCAAAGTTCTGAAACAGAAGTAGACCATGTAAACTCCTTAAAGTGAATGATTTGTTCAGTGTGTTTAACCTAGTTAAAATTTATGAAATATCCACATGTGAGCCCTATAAAAGGGTTATGGACATCATGGAAGTGAGTTCACTCTGGCTATTTTCACCAATGTTAACAGATGTTCTCATATGTAATCAAAGAATAAGAGCTACATAAGAAGAAACTAAAAAAATGAAGTACAGACTACTCCTTAATAGCTGATTGCAAGTTATCAGCAAACTGCAGGTATTCACAGAACCCTAGAAAAACCCATTTTATGAAACTGATGACAAGATCAGAGGTTTCTTGAAGCAACTTACCTACTTGTATAATAAATATGAAGCTATAAACATGCCAGCATCCCACTGCACTTCATAGGAAGAGAAATCACTACATCTAGACATGCAGAGTACTTTTACAAAGTGACCTGTGCACTGACTATGACCTATGGTTTATGTACTTTGCCTCCATGAACTTATTTTTCTTTTGTGAACATTTCTATTAAAGTTGAAAACTACTGAATTGTTGGGAAAACCTTTGCTAGTTAGACTGATTCACAGCTGTGCAGTGTCTCTTCTTTAATACAATGCTTCATATGTATTCTTTGCCTAGGCATGAATGGCAGTCTGGGATTTAACCTGCTGCCTTCTTGTGTCCCTGTTCCTGGTGCATTGAGGGAGAAGTGTCCTTACATTTATTCCAAATTCACATCTGTTTTTCCATTTGGATGGACTTCTAAGGCTCAAATATGATAGTGCAGCTGTTGCCCTTTTGCACATGCTGTCTCCGTCTCGGAGAACTGAGAATTAATTTTCTCCTTTTACAGAACAAAGATACAAATAGTTTTCTTCAGGGACTAGCTTGCATTAGGCTCTTCTCACATTCAGCTTGATGGAAGGGCAATTCACACAACACTTTTCTATTCCTGTGCAAGATTCTGTCACCGCTCCCTTGTTTGACTTCCAAAAGTGAAAAGACATCACATAACATTAAAGCCATAGATGTCCTTTCCCATAATTGTGGAGTAAGCCAGGTGCATTGGAGGGTGGAAGAGTAGAAAATAGTTTGCACAGTCTCCTGGATACAGAGAATTGTGCATTTATGATGTGAACCCGAAGTTCATTTATAGACCATACTGCATTAAAATACTACTTCAAGTTTTCATAGTCACACAGAAAAAAGTGTTTATGTATGCTACTTTTTGTGTCAAGCCCTCTTGTACATGTGTCTGAACCTTTAGCTTTCTTCACTTTCAAATACGTGATGACTTGTGTGCATGTGGGAGGCTTGGGGAGGCGATTTTCACAGTGAGATACTGGAAAACTGGAAACATGAGAGAAATTAATTACAGTAATTCCTTCATTGAAATGTTTTTAAAACAACAAAATAATACAAATGATGGTTTCATTTTCTTTCAGCTTGTTGAAAATGCACAGTAATACTCGCTTATGAAAATTTATTCTTACAGCACAGTTTGAAAGAGAATATTTTTACTGCCCTTAATACTGTTTTATAACATTCCTTTATGTTTTAGTGTGTATGTCAGGATACCGTTGGAATTAGGAATGGAAGATTTCAGCACCCTGAGAGAATTAATGAAGATTAGTATAAGTAGTTCCATGAGGCATGAAAATAGTGAGATTTTGGAGAGAAAATGATGAATCAAGGTTAAACTTGGCCTCCACAGAAGAATGAGAGTGTAGTCAGATTATCTAAAAAGGACTGTAGAATCCTTTCTGGGGGGAAAAAAAAAAGGCTTCTTCATTACATTCCTGTGATTTTTCTAGTCCTGCTGACACAGGCTATTAAAAACCTAGTTTATGTTTTAGAGACCTTTTAAAGAGCACTTGAAGCTTTATAGTGTTTGTAGAATGTTCTTTATAGTTAAAATTACATGCTGAGATGGCAGGCTGCTGAGCTAATATATTGTTATACTGATTAAATTGATTAAAAGCTTCATTTTTGACAGGCAAATTGTAGAGGCTGAGATCTCTTTATTGCACATTTCAGTAATTCAGCTCATGTCTTGTCCTATCTAATAATCACTTCTTTGACTCCCTGTTTAGGAATCGTCCCAGCAGCGGGTACATTTTCAAACAGCATATTAGCTTCACATCTGAATTACATGAGTCACAGTGCATTGGCATTACAAAAGCCTTATTCAAGGTAATGGCTTATTCAGGGAAACACTTGAAATATATTCCTTTTTGTTTTTTCTTGGTATACTGCAAACAAAGAAAGGAACCCTTGATTTTTAGATTAGAAAATAAGAGATTGCTCCTACCATAGCTGTGAATTGACAGGAGAGGTCATACTTCAGAATCTTTTTATGTCCTACTCAGAACAACATATGCTTACTTAAAAATGTGTGACAGTGCAGAGCATAAAACCTTAGAAGAAATCAGTGAAGATATAACAGGCAGATAAAGAAGCGGATTCAGCAACTTAAATCAGCTGCAGAAGAGATATGTTGCAATAAATGTGGAAATAAGGTGAGGGCATTTTTTTAAAAAAAATGAGTAAATCTAAATTACTTTAAATGAGTGTAGAAATCTACAGATACATCTGTAGGCTTATGATGGCTGTGCAAAATGCAAAGTGTTCACAGCTTACCAACAGTAAACTCTGAAGGCAGTCCAAAAATGTGAGTTGGCTGCTGATAGTACCACACAGATATGGATATTCAGTGCCAGCCACAAACTACACTTCTGCACCACACATTCTCAATTTGATACAGGCATTAAACACTTTTTCAGGGTAAAAGTTTGTTTAGCTAGAGAACTGTGCCTAGCTCAGTGACACCATTAAATGAAGAATATACTACTTGCTTACATTACAGCATCCAAGGCAGGAAGATGAAGTGTGTCTACATGGTTCAGACTGAAGCTCCATTAGCTTAGTGCCCTCAATTGCTGACTCTGCTCAGGAAATCATACAACACAGCTTCTGACTATGAGAACTTTGAAAACTTCTGGAGTGGTGTGATATTCTGCTTTCTGTATTTGCATGCTACTGCTGAAGCTTATATTTGGATTTTACTTTTTGAAACTATTTGCTGTATCAGCCACATAGTACTCTGTGACACTGAGTTCAGTAACTGAGTTATGTTTCATTTTAATGCTTTATTTTCATTTGGAGATCTGTTTTTATTTAATTTTGAGGAATGATAATTAATCATTTTACTTCTTAATTTATTCCTAATATCCATCATGTCAGAGAGCTCTGGCTCCCTGCATGCATCATGGTGGTAAAGGATCTCAAATACAGCAGTGATTTCAAAGCTGCTCTAAAACTGCTGGCAGCTGACGGAAAACTTAATACAGGTGTAAAGACAAATTAAATGCTGGTATCTTTCCCTCTGCAAACAGAAATCTAAAACGGGAAGTGTACAGGAAAGAAATAGTAGCTTGGATTTGTCTTGGAAAGAGGTAAAGAAGGCGTTGGAAGCATATAGTACTCTCAGTCACATGCAAATCTGGGAGACTGTATCTCCCAGCAGCTAAAATTGGCCATCCTTTGGTCTTAATATCCATAAATGGCTCTGGAAAGATGGAGAGGAGGAGGGACAGAAGGGCCTGCAGTGCAACACAGATCACTGGGAGCTGCCTGACACTAGCAGATAAACTATCCACAGAAATTCAGGGAAAAAACTAAGAACTACAAACCTGCCTTCTCTTTTCTCTCTCCTTTTTTTTTTTCCCCAATTGCTTTCTAATTAGCTATGAAAATTGAAAATATCTGTAGAATTAAGGTGAGAATCCTATGTCATAAGTGTGTGTTAAATGTGATGCCCAGGGGCAGAATAATGAAAGCAAACCTTTTAGATTTCATACAGACTAGAAATGGGAATATGTAGAGATGATGATAATCATCCTAGCAGCATTTTGAGTAGTATCAACAACATATTTTTAATCCCCAGAGGGATTAGATCTAAGCATGCTGGGAGTTATTAATTGGAAGTTAAATTACTTTTCACTCTCCCTCCCTAATCTGTACTTATATGTGAACAAGCACATCAGGTATTTTTCATCCCATCTACAAAAGATATTCTCCACAATCCACAGACTTTGAACTCCTTAGATCAGGCCAGCTCTTAGTCCAAGAGTGAATGACATGCCTTTCTTTCCCATGTTCCTATGAAAGAACTTGCTTTGTAGCCTGTAAAACAAAAGATTATTTTGGAATGAATTTATCCAACAGATATTCAGCAGGTTTTTTTCTGGTAAGTCTGTGCCATTACACTGGTACATAGTCCTAGAATCATAAAATATTACGTAGCTTGTCCTATGAGTACAGTTCCTCACAAAGAGTCCCCCTCTGCATTCCCTGTAGGCCCCCTTCAGATACTGGAAGGTTGCTGTGAGGCCACCAGACAACATTCTCTTTTTCAGCCCCAACTTTCTCAGCTTGTCTTTGGAGGGGAGGTGCTCCAGTGCTCTTATCAACCTCATGGCTCTCCTCTGGACTTCCTCCAATTCCATGCCCTGCTTATGCAGGGGACAGCAGAACTCTAGGCAGTACTCCGGGTGGACTCTCACTAGAGCAGAGGGAGAGAATCACCTCCTTTGACCTACTGGTCATGCTCCTTTTGATGTAGCTCAGGACATGGATGGCTTTCTGGGCTCTCACTGCTGGCTCATGTTGAGATTTTCATCAACCATCACCCCCAAGTCTTTCTCCACAGGGTGCTGTCAATCACTTCCTCACCCAATCTGTTGGTGTGCCTGAGATTGCTGTGACCTATATATCTCCTCGAGTGAAGGACATGTGTGTGTATTTAAGGGATAATTTGACCTGCTACGTAGCCCTTGTCAGCAGGTAGCAAAACCCTTACATTTATCTACAGTTAGAAATAAAACACCAAATAAGCCTAGGAGAATAATACAAAGTACAAAGAAAATACATACCCAATAGCCTCATTCTTCCTTCACCGTCCTCTATAAAAGACTAGACATTGAAGCTTATTCTTTTAAAAGGCTAGAGATTTTACTTATTACCCATGCTGAATCATCACGTACAGTGGGAATTTGTAAGCCTTATTGACTCTTCATGCTTCCCCTCCCATAATCCACAAATATCTTTACCAAGGGTCTCCTTCTGAATACGTCATGGTGTTTTAGATTGTATTTTAATTTCTACATTTTATGCTATTGCACACCTGTAAAAATACATTAATTATTTCATTAAGGAGACTGAAAGGAGAACCAGGGGAACCTTTAAGCAACAGTTATTGGAAATTCTGTTCTTCTGTAGAAAATTAACCCTCCTCTGCCTTTTCCCATGTCTTGTGTTGTCACCTGTCTTTTTAATTTTAAAAGCAAGGATTACAGAAAATGCAGAAACAACCTAATCAGGGCCAGAAAATTTGCTGTTATGTTCCTCATCAAAAGTTTGTTAGAGTGGCCAGTTTTAAGAGTGGAGGCTCATATTCAATCAAAAAATTATTTCAGATTGTGGGGATTTTTTGCCCAGTCTATTTTTTTTTTTTTGCATATTCAAGCTATATTCCTTTTGATTGTTGTGAGGAATCCCCACAGACTAATTTTAGGCACCTAACTTTAGCATTCCCTTTCTTTCCCCCAGTATGGTGATTCAGGGCAGGAACGCATTTGGAATAGCCTACCTCTTTTTGGTGTCTGTGTATGGATACTGGTAAGGCTGTCCTCCTAGTTGAGACCTATTAATGAATTTCATAATGATAGGTGAATTAAATATCCCTTTCCACAAAGGACTGGCTTTCTACTCCAGTGCACATTTACTTGGGGGCTTGTGAACCTACTGAGGATCTCACTGGTGTACAGTGATGTATTTTGGAATTAGGCATGGGATAAATACGTGTGTTTAGTTGGTTGTACCTTGTTTTCTGTTCCACTGATGTGCACCTAAAGGTACTTTCCAAAATTTTTAGATCTGGACTCATATGAGAATATTTCTGTAAGTTCTATCCTCATGTCTCATTTCCTACGGTCTGGGCCATTACCATTTTTAACTGTTGTTAAGCCAATAAAGAAGAAATATTGCTTTGTCTTGGGATCTTGATGATCGTTAATACTTAATGAATGAGGAATATATTTTAACAAGTGTATATCCAGCTGGCTCTGGACACCTTGGGAAATAATACAGATGTGTGGAAAAAAATGAATATAAAGACAAACCCAGAGCAGAATATTGTGCATAACAACTTTCTTCTGAAAGAGACTCTCTTTCTGATGTCAAGAAATTGGAAGTAATTTTTGGCACTTTATATATATAGACAGAGACAGGGAAGTTCAAATGAAGAAGATAACATTCCCAGAATTCTCTGAAACTGAAGTGACATATTGTAGCAATAATACTCTAAAAATATCATTATTAATAAGCCAAATTAAATGGATACCTACTAAGCAGTTTGAAATCACTGGATGAGCTATTGGAGCTATCCTTAAAAAGATGTGTTCCTTATTAAGAAAGTCATCAAACTTGCTAAGGTACGAAAAAATTGGTATCCCAGATTCTTTTGGATCACTGCTGGGATCCATGTGTCTTCTCTTTACCTATCCATTTTTTACCAGACCCCAAAGACTTAAGAAAATTACTGTTGTATTGATGCCTTAAAATCTAGGTTACTTAACATTGTAAGGATAACTCTTTTAGCCCTTTTAGTAGGACTTCAGCTGGGTAACTTTGGATTAGATTCCTGAAATGTTGTTCAATATTTCTTGTCAAGAATTCCAATGGACAAAGATTGTAGCAAGGTAAATACCATTTTATCTGTCTAAAATGTTATTAGAATAAGACACAACAGGTACATCACTTGATAGAAGTGTTTCTAAACTATCAGAGAAGGCCCAGAATCTCCTCAGTGTCCTCTTCTCCAGGCTGAAGAGACCAAGTGACCTCAGCCACTTCTCACATGGCTTCCCTTCAAGGCCCTTCACCATCTTTGTTGTCCTCCTTTGGTCACTCTCCAATAGCTTAATATCTTTCTTATATTGCACATCTTGAAGAGAAAAAATCTACAACTTTTCTGCAAAATGAGAGAGGCCATGAACTGTTCTCTAACTACAAGGCAAAGTAGCAAACCAGGATTCACACCCACACACCTAAAATCTATCCCAAGACATTGTAGAAACATTGGACTTGCCTATCCAGAACAATCCCTGAGTACACAGGCAGGGACACAACAGGGACATGGTTAGTTACCAGAGAGGTCAGAAATGCACCATACGGTGAATTTGAAGCCAGGGTAAAATTGAGTGTGTCAGAATTACTCTAGAGAAAGATGATAATATGAAGTTTGTTGCTGTCTGGCTTCAAAGAAATAAAATCTCTATAGAGATTACTCTTGAGAAAAATCTCTCACTTTGCATCATTTATTTTGTCTCTAAGTGAAGAAGAAATCTTCTAAGTCTGAAAACATTCTACTTTGCTTTTATCTCAGCCTGGTCATACAAACAGGGCACAGTGACAACAGAAGTGAATCCAGACTCATGGGTTCAGATTTCCTACATTCTTTTGTCTAGTTAGGTTTATGCCATTTTTCTTTTTTGTAGCCTACCCTTATGCATTATGCCATAATTCAGTCATAAAAATCCCTTCCATTTAAACATCAAAGGGTACTTTAGGTTAAAGAATGTGTATTTAATGGATCATATATTTAAATCCAACTGCAGTTATTGGGAAGCTCATCAGTCAAAATAACAGCATAATCTTCTGCTTTGGTTTGTGGGCTGGTCTCTCGTCTGTTTTGACAATGAGATGTTGATTCACAGCCTCAACACAGACTGTGATGTTGTACCCTACTAAGGAGGAGTAACTGTTGGTTATTTCTCCCAGCAGCAGAATAATACTGAATGGGTGGGTCCTGAGACAAGGATTATGATACAGCATAAAGTAAATAATTTTATGGGTGACTGAAAGAGCTTGAACTCAAGAGACATTTGTGTTTCTAGACCCAAACAATAATTAGTAATTGTCTACAAGAGAAATTCAAAACTGGGATTGCAGTTGTTATAATGGAAATCAAGGTGTGCTTTCAGAAAATTTGTTTTCATCCAGGCTGCTTAGCAATTTTGAAAAGTTTGGAGCAAGACTCTTTTAATACCTGGAATCAGTATAAACAGCAGATGCTGGAGGGAAATGTTGTCTTAGTTAAGCAATTCTTTTATTTTATTTAGCTTAGTTTAGTTTAGTTTCTTGCTATATCTCACAGAAATTTCAAGTCAGATGTACTATCTTTGGGTACTTTCCTACTCCTGCCAGCTGGGAAGAAACAAGCAAGACCTTCTGCTAGTAGTCAGAATTGCTATTGATAGAGTGTCACTCAGTTGCTATGCTCCCAGCTCTAAGAGGTGGGAGGGGAGGCTTTCATGGATCAGACAGTGAGACACCACTTGGAAGAAAAGAAAGAAAAGAGGCAGAATAAATGAACTACAGGGGAAAAGGGAAAGAGAATTTGCTAAACTTCTTCAAAAAGTCTTGGCTCATTTTTTTTTAAATGGTAGCTCAGGGGACAGGGAATCATCCTTTGTATGATGCTGAGAAGCACACAGAAGTATCAGAGGAAAAAAGTTAAAAAGCTGGGGAATGTCACTAGCAATATAATGGCCTGTTTTCCCTCTCCCACTCCTACTTTCTTCACATTTCCAATGATTCAAAGTGGTTTCTGATTAGCCTGGTGACCTTGGTGGGAGACTTCCCTGAAGAGAAACTAAACTACAATATTTAAATGTAGTGTTTGATATAAGTGTGAGTCAAGCCTCACCTTTTGGTGCCTGGAAAAGAAGGAAACACAAGAGACTTATGATTTCACTTAAACAGTTGCACTAATAGCCAGATTTACTGGTGTCACACAGGCCTCAGCTTTTTCTGGTGTAAAGAAGAAATCACAAGAGACACTCTTTCCCCCTGTCTTAACCAGGTGTTTGCTATTTGATCTCTGTAATGGATAGAATTGTGTATCCTCTATTTCTTCTCTTGCCTATATTGAGTGTTTAATCTCTTTCTACTGAACTCTGTTCTTTAAGTTTTATTCTGGTGTCTACTGAAAGCTAGAAGATAGCAAAATGATCTTGAGCTGAATGTTGAGGGATTTCTTACAGAAAATGGGCATATGAACGATCCAGACTGTATCGACCCTGTGAGACTGAAGCAGCTACCAACAAAGAATAAACAAGGCCAAAACTGCTGTTGACTGATAAAGGAGAAATCACTCCCTGGGAGTTCAGAGCAACTCCCCGGAACTTTCTCATAAGAACTCTTCAAGCTTCTCACAGAACTCTGGAGATTCACCTGGGAACAGTCAGGATGTTTCTTCAAAACACTGGACTTGTGAGATATGGAATGTAACCAATTAGAAATGTAGCTTAATGGTGTGAGATTCACTATAGTCAATTAACCTGTAGCTTTAATCCTATGTAAACCGCTTTCAGTGTATCAATTAATGACATTCTATCTTAAATCACATTGATTGTCGTGTGATGTCTTTTGATCCTCCACAAAATATTGTTTACTTTAGCTGAATACTAGCTATAGTGGACAAGTTCTATTTTTGAGGTCAACAAAAGTTAGTTCTGTATACTTGTGAAACACAAAAAAATTAAAAAAAGTATTTAGAAATTTAGGGCTTGCCATGCTGAGTCTGGGTTGAGATCCATACTGTCTAGAATTTTGTCTCTGGGAATGGCCAGATGTTAATTAAAGTAGTGTTTTGACATAAAATTTGAATGTGCTCTGTTTCCAGTATAACATCAATTTTGGCAGAGGAAATACGTGGCATCTGCTAATAGGCAAGCAAAAGGAGCTTTATGGAGAAAACTAAAATAATATGTCTTTGGCTTTGTTTGTGCAAAATAATTCATGGCTAATTGTAAGCAGATACTGTGCTTCAATACTGGTTATATCCTAAGCTGATGCAAATCTTACAGCTCCATGGCTATCATGAGTGATGTATGCTCACTGTGTGATTCATAGTGAGAAAGACTTCGTGCTAACAGAAATTCCAATTGAGAGTTAACTTTCCTCCACTTTTTCCTTCTCTGAAGTCTATTTTAATGTCCTTCTCTATGTCAATTCAAAAAGTTATACTTAATTTGAATTTACATAGAAAGTTAAACAGAAGCTTAATCTTGGTCTGATTCTTTAATGTTCAGTACTCTTTGTAGCCACTTCAGAATAAATGTGAAAGGTTTCCACTGGTATTTAGTGGCATTTGGTATTCATTTCACCCAAGTATAAATGACAAAAAGGATAGAGGGCAACATATGATAGAAGTACAAAGCCGCAGCAGAGCTAAGGGAAAGCAGTGGCTGTTTCTGTTCATGATTCTTTGATGGCAGGAGATTCATCACAAAAAATAGATGTGTGTTTGGTGAAAACCATGTGCACAGTATATTCTGTGTTACATCAGAATGCTCTCTTTATAGGATTGTTTACAACAGACACCCAAAAGAAGCATAAAACTGTATCAGCTTTATAAAATGGTAATGTTAGTTAAATGTAAATTAGTATACTCTTCCATTCACATTATGCATCCAAAAGTCAGACTAGCTTCAAAATCCAGAAAAGCTGAGTTGTTCCTGGTGTAGCCCCAAGTAGTTTAAAACACTTTAAAAGATTCTCAGCTATATTTATGTTACATCTGACTTTAAATATATTTTCTAGCAATGCCATATAGAAAAAGAACATCAAAATTTGAAACACAAACATTCAGGTAGATGAGACAAAAAGTTTACTCCTTGGTGTCTTAAGCAGATTACTGTTTTTATCAGGGCTGAGGATTTCTAGTAAAACAAGCTATTTATCTGCTGTCGGCTTTCAAGCTATAGATTTATATTGCTTTTTACATTTTGTACCAAGCACATCAAATATTCCACCACATGCTAACACTATGAATTGGTTATTTCAAACCTGTTAAGCCATGTATACTTTGGCAAAGGAAGAGAGAACACTTACTGAAAGACTCAGCAAATATGGAGAACATTTTTCATAAGTTCCAAAGAAAAGTTAATTAACAAACCATATGGGAGTAAATAGGAATGAAAAAAAAGATGCTGTGCTAGCATGAAAACATCAAACTGAATGAAGGTAATCGTATGTGCATTCCAGAGGAAAAATAAAAGCAGTATCTTTTCACTCAGAGAGCATCTCTGAGTCTGACACCGTAACTCTGGTAATAATATCCTAGTGACTTATGATCAAAATAGTTTTAGGCTTTTGCATTGAAAAGTATGATCTAAAGAAACTTTTTTCAGTAGCCTCTTGTGAAGGGAAGTCCTCTGGCAACTGAGTTTCATCTTTCTCTGCAACTCTCTATGCACATTACCAGGGGCTGCCTGGCCTCAAAAGCTGGTTTCCTAGCATTCACCTGAATCTGGCTAGACCTAAATCAAAACCTCTAAATCAAACTCATTTTGGTCACTTGAAAATTGTCAATATACGTGATATTATGTGCTGCAATTAGAAGTTCACATCAAAAAGGATTTTTCTTGGCAAATTGCAAGAGGGTGAAATATGCTCTTGCATGGCCAGTAGTAGAGAGCTGCTGGCAGAGAACCAGAATGCAAGAAAGGATATGAAGCACCATCTTGTTAGGGCACTCTTACCAGAGCTGGGGCATCCAGAAGCCACAGCCTTGCAGTACTCTTCATCTCAGTTACAAGAGTGCCTGAGTATGGAGTATGGTGCTTGCTACAAGGATTGTGGGAGTTTCATTAGTGGAGGATTTGGGGTGTTTGGAGCTTTATTTATTTATTTATTTATAGTTAAACTGGTGCAATGTCTAACTCAGAGAACAAATGGAAGTGGGAGGTGGGAGATCTGAATATCCTTAGACAGACACAGGAACTAAATCCAGATTGTTTACCTTTTGGACTAAAGTTCTGAAATCCTAACTAGTATATAGCATTTTAAGTGAAGGAGACAGCAATAGATATGATTTTATTTTATTAATTAATTTTTACAATCCCTTAAACATCTGTCCTCAGGAATAATCTAAACACTTAGGCACAGCTTCTTACCTGTGTCTGGAACCTTTGATTGATTTCTACAGAGTCCTTAAATACTTCCAAGGGCTAAAGATCGAAGACCCCAGGTCCTGTTAAAAGTCCATTGCATCAGTTCAGTAGAAGAGCTTGTTTTTGCTCATCAGAGATGTGCAAGCCCTCCATATGCTCAGTGTTTGCAAATGACAAGTGGATTTGAACACAAAGATTCACCGGGAAACACAGTCAACATTTGCATTATATTACAGCGATTACTGAAAAGACTTGTTGATGCATATGGTACTCATTTATGGTGCTGTTACCTATGTGAATATGGAAAGGAGCTCATATAAATATTTAACTTATATCACTAACAAAACCTATAGAAGCTCCATAAAGCATATGTTTTACCTGATTCCAATGTGAGTAATTAGAGCAGTACCTAGAAACTATGATTGAAATCAGGGCTTGTTTGCATGAAGCAATATGCAATGTAAGAGATGACCCTGACCTCGAAAGAAATGACAGAAAACATTATGTATCAGCATTCTTGTTATATACATTATAATGTCTTAAACAAACTTCTCAAGAATAACCTTGAAATTTCAAGAAAGATAGAAAAGAGTATTTTAGATTTTTTTAAAACTCTTCTATCCTATGCCAAACTGGGTCATAATTAACATCCTAGCTGGGGAATAATTAATATTGGTTCTACTCCCTCACATTTATGTGGTAAGCACAAAGGCTAATGTTAATATTCTCTAGCACATTCACACAAAGTAAAAATGCATTCATTTGCATCTGTGTCTGTGAAATATGTGTCCGATCTTTTGGACTTTGAAATTGTATTTGAGGCAGTGAACTGAGAAAGTATTTTGGCTACAGTGGTAAACAACCCATTTGATTTCATCTGTAACAACTTTGTGCAAATCTTTGCAGTCAGGAGCTTAACATTTCAAATCATCAGGAACTATTAGGGGAATATCAAGTTTACTTCCTGGAAATAGAACAGGAGAAGCTCATCTAACATGGAAGCAAAAAACCCAGATCAGGTTAATGTTTAATATCAAAGACATATGGAATATTATGCACTTCCTGTGTATACCCAAGCATAAAAGTAAGGCACAGCAATGGTTGCTGTGAGATTTCAAATGTAAAACCATCCCTAGCACTTTTATGTACCTCTCTGCAGTGTCTGTCTCTTTCTCTGGCTTGTCTCTTTGGTTCTGAGCTGCAGCTTTCACAGCAGAGAAGAGCTCGGAGGGGAATAATTCATCCTGCTGAAGTGGGTTTTTCAGTTTAGGTTGAGTACCAGTTGACTGCCCCTTAGTTTGAAGCTTTAAATGAACTAGTTTGAGTATCTGTATTTGTAATCACCTGGGAGGATAATTTGGGAAGATAAATGTGTATTGCAATTGTGTAATTTTGTCTCAATTTTATTCAATTCATGTAAGTGCTGATCTAACTCTTCTGAATTTTGTAAGTATTTAAAAATGCCGAGTGGCAGATAAAATAGTTTTTAAGGTCCAATTACAGATATGATTTTCACCTCATTTAAGGATCAAAATTTAAGCATATGATTAGTCTTAAATTTTGCTGAATAGAGCTGGCTTGCTGGATAAGTATCTAAATGACCTGACTGAGGATTCAGGTGACAAACTCCTTCTCATGCTGCTGCATAACTTGCACGGGGCTGCCAGACCAGTGCTCTGCTGCTGTTGCAGGTGAGAGGGAAGAGCAGCACCACAGGTACCAATGCAGCATTTTTTCAAGATGAGCAGCAGAAACAGAGCCTAGGAGTGCTCTGAGTAGCAATACCAAGGAGCACCAAATGCACACAGATTGCTTTGATCTTGACATGTCAGAGAGTAGTAAAGCAAGTTACTTTCCAGAGTACAGACATGATATCAAACTTGGCAAAATAAATTAAGGGTAAAATAGGTTTGGGGACATTCACTGGGAATTGTAGTCCAGAATGTTTGTGAGACATTATTTCAGTCTGAGGTGTCCTGAAGGAAAGGCAATGTGGAATTTCTGAACCCAAGAATCAATGGCAAGATGGGTACTGAGTGTATCAGGCTCTGTCTGGGAAACTAAGCATAGTATTTATTCAAAATAAACAAAAAGCTGCTTAGAAGCTCAAGCTCCTAAACTGCAATAGTTAAATGGTCTAAAATAATTATAGGAGAATAAATAAGCAAATAATCCTACATTTTCCAAACCACTGCTTCTGAAGTATCACATTTTTTCCTTGAAAAGTCAGATTTTTCTACATATACTGAAATAATGAATAGCAAGAAGAGATTCAACCCAGAAATAAAAATGGGAAGTCAGTTTGTGCTTGCTTTTAAATCAAGACAGTTTGTAGACAACAATGACAACTCCACCAGAGCTGTAAAGTTTTTTTGTAAGGTTATAAATTGAGGCAGCAAAATAAACCATATGCATGACAAATTCCAATCAAACAATATTGCTAAAGAAAATTTATTATAAAACCAAAATGTCAGGGGGATCCATCTTCACAGATACTCTTTTCTTCTATTAGGGTTTTTTTTTTCCTTCTCTGAGAATAATATGTTGTTAGCACTTATTACTTTTCCAGACCCAGATGGATTACTGGCATGCTTTGTTAAGCATTATTTGTATCGTATTTTCTCATAAAGCTTAAGCAAAACAGGGCAATAAAGATTGCAGACAAATCTATAAATTGCTGTCCACTGCTGATGTCCTTGGAATTATGCCCTTAATATTGACCAGTTACAATTATAATTGCTCTTTTTATTAGCCCTGCTATTCTCATTTTGCACCTACACACTGCCAGGCGTTCAGTGTTGTCAGGAAATTGAGGAAGCAGTTCTAAGCAATTAAATCTTTTTGACATGTGTTTCTATAATACATGTATTTCTTAATCTGGAATTTGGATCATTTTTCAGACAAATAAATACTGGGGGAAAAAAACCCCAAACTTTGAATCTCTTTAGAACAGATAGGAATATTCAGTGAGAACTGTAAGAATAGATCACTGAGAAATAAAGTGAGATATTGGAAAAAAAAAGAGTAAAATAAGAGGGCATAGAAGGTCATAATAAAAGAAGTTTGAATATAATTTCAATGTGTTAGCAGAGGGAGTTTATCATCAATGCCCAGTCCCTCAACAGCTCAGCAACTGTGACGCTTATAGGAAATCTCTATGGGTGCATTCCTTCAGTTATGTTCTGTGTAATCTTAGTGGTTTATTTTCCAGGAGTTCCAAAACAAACATTGTGAATAACAATGGCAATTTCAAAGCTAATCTAGTAAAAATATAAAAAATATGTTAGGTCAAGTCTTAGTGTTCAAAGTGTTCTAACCTGTTCAAAGGAGGTTTATACTGTTACTGCTCTGTGTTTACATATTAATTCCTTATGATTATGAACAAGATTTTCTAGCACATATAACTTTCTGACACACTTACACTTTAAATTTCTTCACAACAGAGTAGCAGGTATCTCAGAACACATGCATACAGAGCTTTGTTGGTAACTTTCCTGCACTATAACCTACAAACTGAGGCATAAATTTAGTTCTCATTTAATATCTACTCACTTTCCATAACAACCTCCAATAAAGGCCTGATAAATGACTTTTGGACACTTAAGTAGGTTATATCAACTGAGTTTTCCTTAAAAGCACTAAGGTTAATCTCTTTGAAGAATGACAATATATTTTGTGGAAGGACTGTCATAAATGTATGGGAAAGACTGTGTTTATGATTGCCAAACAAAATATACTTTTATGCCCATTATTTTTAATCTTATTATAAAATTTTATACTTTTCAGTGGTTTATTTGAACTGGAACTTGCTTAACTTCTTCATGATAATATTTTTAAAAAATTATTTAATGCCATTTTTGTATAGTAATTAATCAGTAAAAATTGCTGTGTAGGAGGGTATATTTTAGGATAAATTATCATTATTTTCTTTTCATATATTTAATTTCCATGATAACAGCCTCATCCCAGTATGTTTTAGTAAAGAATTCTAGGGATAGTGTAGCTTCAGTTTCTATTATGCTTTTTCTAGAGTAGAAAATTGGTTTTGAACCTAAACAAGAATTGTTTACAACATTTAAGTAACACCAGCTGACACACTTGTCATCATTTTTTCTGTGAATGAATGTGAGGATTATGAGCCTTATTAAAATCACACTAATTTAACAGCTACGGCTAAAGCCTAAAGCTTATAAAAGGACTATGTGCTGTGATTTACCCTAAGGTAGGATGGAATGTATGATATTCAGTGGCACATTTGGAAGCAGATTTTGATTTTTAAGATCATTGGCATATCCTTCAATACTTGATAAGACTATTAGCAATGTAAATATTGTGATATTTATATATTTTAGTACAATGTGGCTTTAATATATAGGAGGGAAATTTTTATCCTCTCTCTGTGTTTTATCTTTATTAAGAGTGATCTGTGTTTGTCCTTTTTTGGATGTAATTTCTGTACCTTAACTTTTTCTCATCATGGTATCCTGAAGAAATCAAACTCTCAGATTCTTTATGAACACTAAATTGATATATCATACAACTCCATTAGAATAGTTCTAACAAAACACAATTCAATGTAATAGCCAGCTTCCTTGTCATGAAAATGGGATCTGAGATTTCAATACACTTTTTGGAAAAAGAGAAAGCATAAATCTTGTCATCCCTATAGTGTACTATGAATACAACAGCAATACATTTACTGAGAGTAGGTTTAAGTATTTACAAGTGCATTGATCAAACGGTTTCTTTGCAAATACCTTTCAATCCATGGGTTATTTGAGAACTCTTCGCTCTCCCTCCTGAAGCTTATTCTTGAAGTTTGGTCATCTGAGGTGTCTTCAGAGAGGATGACCTCAAAACCTACTCCGTGACATTAGTGACACACAGTTCTGACTGTGGGAATTCAGACACCACAAAGTGGCTCCTAGGCTGTCAGCAGTGTGATTGCCATAGAAGGAATGGTGTGCATTCAGGTCGTCCTCACCCGGAGAAAAGGAACAGGGAAGACAGTATCTCAAAACCATTTTTGGCTTTCTTTTACTGATTCTAAGGTGCTGTCTGTGGAAACAGTGTAGCTAAATTCACATAAACATTCTTGAGGAAGAAGCAAAAATAACCAGATAGAAAATGTTAAACAACTATTTTTTTTTGGACTCAGAAAATATTAATAACTATATAACTTGTTCATTACATGCAATTGAAAAAAGATGTGTTTTAATGAAAACATGTGCCTTGTTCCTTTCAACTACCAAAATTTCGTATTCAAGTGTGTAAGAAATTTGCCATTAGAAATTTGCCATCAGAAAATTAGAAAATTGTGAAGAAATGGAGGAATCATGGTTGAAATCGTGAGCTTCTTTATGCCATCAAGAAATCATCCCTTGGCTTTCGTGACGTAGGTAATATAACTGATGGAGAAGCTTGATAAGTTATTTTATGTGCTTTTTCAGTTGTCTGTTTATATAAAATAATAATAATAACAATAATAACAATAACAATAATAATAACAATAACAATAATAATAGTAATAATAATAATTTAAATGGATTTTTTTCCCCGAAAAGAGACCTAAACTCTGGTAGTTTCATGAGCACTATCACTCTGAGTAGAAACAACATCAATGACAGCCATTGCAGGTATTACATGAATGAACCCATTGCAAATCTGGGAGAGTCCTGTGAGCATTTCTGTAAGGGTAGGTACCCTTTCTGGAAGATTTATGTAGAGGGGTTTAGAGCTTGTTTTGCTTAGGAACACTTTCTTGCCTAAGAAAAAGCACCTTTCTCAAAGATAGTTGGATGTTTTCTCCTCTTGCATTCCAGGGTCTCTCTCTCTGGTATGAGGAGAGATAAACTCTCACAGGCATCACAAGCCTCCACATCTGGGACAGCCTGGGGGTTGGCCAGTGAACATAAAAGCCTTGAAGAGAACAAGGGGAGTGTCTTTCTCATTGCCGGTGCTTTTTTGCAGCACTGTTAGAAGTTTTTCCTCAAAAGTCTAGTGTTCTTGACTTTGGAATAAATTTTCCTGAACTTCTTCCACTGCCTGATATTTCAGAGGTGCCTGTGTGTTATCTTACTTCACAATGTCAAAGATAAAGAAAAAAACTATAGTTTTCTTTCTTAACAGTTATTCAAAGCTAAGAAATTTAGTTCAAATTAGATACAAGATGTTCCTTTAAAATGTGACATTGAACTGCTCTATAGCCTTTCAGGAAACTTCCTTCAAATAAGGTGAAACTGAACATCATATGTCAAGTTCTTCATTTCAAGGACTTGAGACAGGAGCAGAAAATAATAAGGCACTGTATGGTAAATAAAGATGGTAAGTGGGATGCCTTTTAAAAGAAGTATGTAGAAAACAATATAGCACTATGTATGGTGATTACAGTATCATATTATTCTAATTTTTATTGTGTCTTCTAATCTGCCCATCTAAATTGCAAATGTAGTTTAATGCATTTCAAGTGCTTTGAACATTAGAACCAATGATTTGTTATTATCTAGATACTTTTAATTATAAAATTTAACTTACTACTTATAGCAAAACTTACTGAAAAATGTTATTATACTTGTGCTGGAATATAGAGAGGGTATTATATTCCTCTTACTGATTCTCTTTTTCACAGTTTGCCTTATAGTGATAAGATTCAAGATATCATTTTTGTACTTGAATGCTTATTACACAGAATTTCTAGATCTAGATGAAATTTCTGAAGTTATCAGAAACTGAGCCATCTGATCTTGCCAGTCACTTCCTGGAGGAGTTGAAGAGGAAACTTGGCTAAGGTGCACAATTTCTTGTCTCTGGGGAGGAGTCTGAAAGACCACTTGAGACCTTTGCTTCTGTGTGAAGACATTCTTCGGTATTTACTACCATCTAAAAGGACTAGAGAGAAGGTTAGCATAGATTCTTCCATCTGGTCTTTCCTCTTTGAACTGCAATGCTGTCCCACAGTTTTATAGCTCCTTGCTTTGGCCTAATCTTCCTGATTTCCCATATTTCACACTATATTATTAATTTCCCAGGCAAGAAAACTAAAAAAAAAAAAAATGGTACTGGCTCACACTCAAGGTCAAGTAGTGTGGAGTTCACAGGGTAAATGTGTGTGATGCTGTGGACTGAAGCTCACCTTCCACATAGCTAACAAAGACAGCCATGGTAGAACCAAGAGAGATGAATTTTGATAACAAAAAAGGCATTTTGGCTATTGTTTCCTCCTAGCACTAATAATTGAAAGATATTTTTCTCTGCCAATGATAGAGTTTATTCACTTTATTTAACATTTTCTATTGTTACCTGAATGTTCCTTTTTTCTCAAGGGAGACTTCTGTTCTAGGTCCTTAAATATATTCCACAGTTCCATGCTACCATACAGCTCCACACTACCATACAGCTCCACATGAACTGGATTCCTGTACTCAAATGGCACTGATTTCACTATCCAGGGTCTTTCTCATTTTAACTGTATCCCAAAATTTTGATGTTATGTCAGCATTTTCACAGTTAGCTCAATTACCATCTATTTATAACAGAGTGGCAAAAATTCCCAAAAGATTTGTAACTGAATGGAAGAGCTTCAGGGTAGGGTTAAGTGTGAGAAGTACCAATGAAATAATGTAACAGCTTAAAATGTTTGGAGGGAATGTACAGTGTAGGTATATGTGTGTTATTTGCAGTTGGAGCTATTTTCTGATGTAATTTTGTGCCTGGAATGGGATATATGTAGTTTTGAATTTTTTAGTTTTTTATAAATTCAAATTATAACTTAGAAATTTTGTGTATTTTACTTAGGTATTTGAATAGTTTGTGTATAGCCACAATCTTGATTTAGAGTGACCTAATTGAATGAAGCTGCATTCATGGAATTTTAGACAATTTATGAAACGATTCTTCTATATTATTTCCTAAATGCTAGGGAAAGAAGAGATTCAATATCATCAAGAGAACAGTTTTAATTGACAGAAATTATGTGGGCCAGAGAAAGGTCCCCAAGGCAGTGGGACTGGAGCACTTTCCCTGAGGATGGGCTGGGCAGCTTCGGTTGGTCATCCAGTAAAAGGGGTACATGACAGCAGCTCCGTGTCTACATGGGGTCATTGAGGACGTGGAGCCAGGCTCCTCACAGCAGGACAGGGTAGGAGCATGACAGAAAACATGTACAAGTTGCAACAGGTTTATGCTGAGTATAAGGAGAAACTTTTTCCTATGAGTTCCCAAGAGGAGTGAGGCAGTGGAGCAGGTCACACTGAGAGCCTGGACCATCTCTGTTCTTTGGGGATTTGAACCAGTGACTGGTGCAAACTCTGAGCAGCCTGGTTGGTCTCCTGAGCTGTAGCTTTGGAACTGCACAGTACAAGACTCTGTGCCCTGGATATAGGCCACTGAAATGAGAATCAGAACATAATGGGGATACTTTTTTAATCTCAAGCTGCTTTACTTTTCCCTGCTTATCTGTTTAATATTAATAATGCCTTATAAGTTTTGAGGTCATGGAAAAATGCCCAATATAAATACTGTAAGGAGTGTAATACAGGGTCCCAGTTATTCTAGAGAGCTGCCCTTATTATCACTTGATGGGGTGATCTAGTCACTGGTGGAGGGTTTATAAAGCAAAGCAGACAAAGAACAGAGCAGTTTAATTCTCCCAGGATTTGAGATATGCTGTCTGTCGCTAGGAAAAATACCAAATCACTGTCAATCCTTGTAGCATGCCATGCCAGCCCGCCCTTTACATTTTTTTCTCTTCCCTTTATTCTTGAGGGCTGGTACACAGGCAATAGATGTAGGGGGAGCTTTTCCCCAACACAAGCACTAAACTATAGGTCCTGATCACTAATTCTCAGAGTCATATCCATAAAAATAACAGAAATATTGCCTCTGATTGCAATGCGCTTTGGATCAAGCTTAGGATAAACTGGAGACTTATTCCTCATCTAATTTGATGCTAGAACCACTGTGAAATCTCCCAAGATACTGTATGTCATGTGGATAGCAGTCTTGCTAAGTTTTCTTCCCCCCTTTTCTTGTTGTTTTAACTGTGATGTTTGAATCACCCTTATATTTATTGACATCTCACAGTGACATTCTCAGTTATTACATTTTCTAAATATTTCTGATGTGACACTGCTATCAAGTTATTATGGTAAACCACTTCCCTCAAGAAATCTGTCCTGACTGGCCTATGACTTATATTCTTGTTCAAGGACAGTTTTTTAAGTGAACTTGAAATCTGACCAAAGTTGATGTCTTCATATTCTTCTGTAGAATGAGATCTGCTGCTACTTACACATTTTAATATGCCCCTGCCTGTGAAATCTAACGAGGTAACCATAACCACTAATGCCTGTGTCTTTCCAGCCTCCCAAGAAGGAAGAAAGGTCCCTTATGGTTTTGCATAGCTGGCATTACAAAGTAACCATTACTAAACGTATCTTTTTAGGAAGAGGGATGAAACTCTCACAGATCAAATAACTCTGTTACTCATTTTAGTTGAGGTCACCTAGAAAAGTTTCTGCTATAGCTGTTTCTTATTCTGCTAACATGACCAGCAGGAAGACATAATTATTGAACCATCAAAGTGTAATAGAAATGCCTCTTTATGCGCTTTTCTTACTTGTCACTGAAACAAACAAACAAAAAATTAGTTGTCTTCTATAAGAATTTCAGGCTCTGTTCCCAGCACTGCTTCTAGCACTGCCAGTGAGAGATTCAGAGGACTGGAAAAATTTTAAACCATCCAAAAATGTCCCAGACTAGGAACAATTGCAATAAAGATTGTCTTAGAAGAAAAAGTTGATTCAGACTATCAGAAACACAGGGAACAGTATAGTGTTGTAAAGATCAGGTTTTCATAGCAACTAAAGACCAAGATGATTTATATTTTTGGCCTCAGTTCTGATTTTGTGAAAAGTTTGCTTGATTCTATTTCGACAATTTCTGCAGAAGAACAAGCCTACTTTGCAACCATATTTCTTGACCAATGAACTTACATCTGATGAATTTTGGTGCATGAGGTAGCATTTATCTTGCCTAAACCTGGCTCTAAGTTTAAATCAGTCATCAAAGAAAGCTTCAGCTGAAGAAAGCTCTCAGGAGTGAACTTATCAGGCTCAATGTTTTTTTGAAGGTTACCTATTTAATGTTATTTTTTTTGTTGTTTTAGAGGAGCATATCTTAGGTGGATTGTTTTTCTCGATCACTTGTGAAGAAGTCCTGAAAGCACTAGCTCAGATGTGTACATGAGTTCCATCAGCACTATTCTTTTAGGAGAAACAACACGTTCACAGATATTTCTATAGAGATGCTTGTCTGACATGATTATTTTTGTGTGAAACTCTGAAGCATTGAGTTCTGCCTTTCTGTGATGAATCTGGTAATGTCTCAAAACATTGTAGGATATCCCAGAGAACTGTGGAAGGATGTGGAATCTTACAGAATGGTACTAATGATACAGTTATAAATAGTTCCCCTTTGGAGTCTGGGGGAGTCTGGTCTTAAATCAGAGTAGGTTTTACATCATGTGTCAGTGAGTACATTCCCACAGTATGTACAGACAAAATCTTGCTGTCTTGTCTTTGGTGGCTGCCAGTTACACTTAAATAGCTTGAAAATTACTCACCTGTTTTGATATTAAAACTTTCAAATTTCTATTCCAAGTGTATGAAAGTGTGCAAAGCATTTCCTGCAACATGCTGAGAATCATCTGCTCTAAATATGAATTTGTGTTTTTCCACATGAATGGAGCTATGAAAGTATTTCATTCTACTGTTTTTTAAAGATTAAAAAGACCAGAAAAATTCTTTTAATAAGAAGTGAAATTTGCACACTACTTCCAACCAAAATATGGTTTGTTTGTCCTTTTTAGAAACCACTGAATAAGCACATTTTGCCTTTTGCTCTACTGATTGAATTATTTTTTTCATGGTCTTTTTAGCTCGTGCCTAGATTGCATCAGCTTCAGAACATAGCTCTAATGAAATACAGTATTGTGAAAGTGTTCTACATAGCTGACTGTAATACATTTCCTAAATAAATACAAATTAAAATCATAAGAGTAGACTGTGCATCAAAAGCCTTCTTTCTCAGTTCTTGGCATCTGTGGGACTTGGCTGGTATTCTGTTTTGCCAGTCAAACCAAGAGTGAGTTGGTATAATGATCCTACTCAGTCTGACCAACATCTTTTGTGTATCTTTGGAGTTTTTTCTCATGGCTCATGACTTAGAGTTGAACAGGGAAGAATGTTACCCTTTGCAGTTTTCAGACACTGAAACACAGTGCTTCAATGAATAGTTCCTTTTAATAAAAAGATCAGTACCATTTTTTATTTGTATTTGTATCTCCCACATGAAAGTAAAAGTTTGCACTATAACTTAATACTGATTCTGAGCATAAGAAATCCTCTTACTGATCAAAGAATTTACCCTATTTATTATTCCTTACAAATACAACTTGTTGATGAGAAAGTTAAGACTTTATTTTGTCCTGTCATCATGTAAAACCTTAATTTACATTACATGAATTGAGCAAGTGGCTAGATAGCAGAAGGTAGCTCATAGTTTATAAATATGCAGAATAATGCTCTTCAGAATTATTTTAGAGAAAAAAAAGTAATAGCTAAGTGACAGCCACTTTGTTTAAGTAGCTCCATGAAATACAAATTTACAGATAAATTTATCAACTCAAATCACAATTATTTTTAAATATATCCACTCTCTTTTCCCCCCAAACTTAATTCTCTCTGTTCTTGAATAGAATCAAAGTTCACATCACTGCTGACTGTGGCAGTGCATTACACATTTCAGTTATGCATGTGGCTGATGGACTCAGTACCATATCCCTTCACAAGTCAGGGTGAACTCCTGCTGACCTTGTTGAAATGCTCTGATGGGCCAAACTTTCCTCTACTGGGTTCTGGTAAATGTGAGATTTCAGTCACTGACACTGAAATTGTTTAACAACACCGCAGGACTTCATGAAGAGCTTTCTGTGAAGCATGAATTTGAGGAAGGAGATGAAAAGGGTCAATTTTTAATAAAGGAGGAAACAGAAATGGAGATAATTCCTAAGTGAAGCAATGGATAAAGCAAGAAACTGCTTTTCTCCAATGATTTATTCTGAATCTGACTTAACATGAACATCATGGGCATAAATTTTATCAGCTATGAAAATTATGGCTGAATTTGCACTTAAATTCTGTTAATATTTAAGCATGGAGTAGGATTCAATGATCCTTACACATTCTTTCCAACTTGAGTTATTCTGTGATTTTATGATTCTATGTTATGGACTTTAGGGGCTCCACAGGGCTACATCTTAGGCTTGTGCTCTTCAACATCTTCATCAGTGAGTAGGATACAGGACTTGAAGGAATAGTAAGTGGGCTGTTGGCACCAAACTGGGAGGGAGGAGGTTTTGATTCCCTCATGGCAGAGAAGCCTTACAAAGAGACCTCAAGAAATTAGAGGGATAAGCAATCACCAATCATATGAAGTTTAACAAGGGCAAGTGCACTGGGACAGAGCAACTGTGATTGTGTGTATAGTGTAGGGAAGGGTAGGCTGGAGAGAAGAGCTGTGGAAAAAGACCTGGGTGTCCTGATAGTGACAAGTTGAATGTGAGTCAGCAGTGTTGCGGCAGCCAGGAGGGTCAACTGTGTCCTGGGGGGCCTCTGGCAAAACATCACCATCTGGTCAAAGGAGGCTGTTGTCCTGCTCTGCTCTGCACTGGTGCAGCCTCACCTCGACTCCTGTGTGCAGTTTTGGGAACCGTAATATAAAAAAGACATTAAGTTATTAGACAACATACAAAGGAGGGCCACGAGAATGGTGAAGGGTCTGGATGGGGAAGTGGTCCCAGCACCAAGCCTCTGAGTTCCAGATGCATTTGGACAACTCTTTCAGGGACCTGGTCATGCCAAAGAGGTTTCTGATTTTTGATTTTCACATTTTGTAGATTTTAGAAACACTGTAGATGTAGCACTGTAGATTTTAGTGGGTTAATATTTAGCAGCTTATAGTATAAGGTCCTTCTATCTCTACCCCTGCTCCAGAACAGGCCGCTAAGATCTGCCAGCTATTTAGTCTCTTTCTCAAGGTACCAGATTGGAGAATATCAGAGGGAACATAAACACAGAGCAGAGTGACCCGAAGCCCTGGAGAATGTCCAAAAGATTTTTATGTGCTGAAGAAGAGGAGGAGGATGAAGACAGAGGGTCCCGGCGACCCCAGCCCCAATTCAACAGGGGGTGGGAACTGGGAGGGGACAGAGGTAGAACGGGACCTGTGGACCATAGTGATTGGATAGACTATATTATAAAAGCTGTAGAAATCAAAGCTTGCACTAGCGTGCAGCTATGTATTCCTGGATGAGCGGGGTTGCTCATTAAAGTAACTACCCCTTATCTTATTTCCTACAAAACTTGGCTCGGAGTCTTTTTTATAGACTTTTATAGCAACATGGTGTGATTCCTGGGGTGTCCTGCGTAGGGCCAGGAGTTGGACTCGATGATCCTGAGGGTCCCTTCCAACTCAGTATATTCTATGACCCTAGGATTCTAACCAAGGTCTAAACAGTTCTAAGCACTCAAAACTGTGCTCTGCCCTCTGAAAGTTCAATGTTTAGCTCTCTGTGTCCAGCCACAACTGGAAGGCTCTATACCACAGAGACTATGCAGGGGGAGTAAGTGCAAGCACGACCAGAGCAGTATGAGATAGCTGGAATGCAGAAAGACCTGGCATTAGAAATGACATTTGGCCAGAGATTATACTAGGAGGTACAGAAGTGAGTAAGTGATTTGTACAAGCAATTTTTAAGGTGGGCTGTTTAAGAAACAAAATCAGAATGGTGAACAGGGAATTAAATGGAGGGCTCTTTTTTACATGACTAAACCCAAATGGATTATGCTTTTTTAATGAAGAGTAGATTATGATGGGTGTTGTCAAATAAAATAGATAATTTTTGAATAGCTTCTTAAAAATATAGCAGTCAATATACCTGCTGAGGAAGAAAATGTCTTGTAAAAGTGAAAAGAGCTCCAGCTGGTTTGGATATTACAAGTTCTATGAGGTTGACTCAGGAGCTTAGTTAAAGTAGATGAGCAGATAGATCTAATCTGGTGCATACAACTTGTACATGGCACAGTGTTTGAGTAAATGACCTGTAGTCAAACATATCTTTGCACTGGAAGGTTGGGAGTTCAATCCCTGTCTGGGTTTAAGGCTCAGCCTTGGCCCCTGACATGAATATAACTGAAATCCACTCCTGTCTTCAAGAAGCTAAAAAGCGTTGACAGTTCAAGTAAATAATTGGGAGATCAAAGCTGGCAAACTTTCTGTACTTTTCTGGTTGCAGGGGAAGAGGCTGATCCTCATTAAGCATTATCTGACCTTCAGACTGGATTTTCATACAAAATCTGAAATTACTTCAGATAAAAGGGCATTTTAATTCCTTCCACTTGATACCAAATTTGAACTGTAAAGTATAATGCATTTTAAAGGTATTTTAAAGAGAATTAAAACATATTCATACCTTTGTGTAATACACAAATCAATAACTGGAAAAATTCTGCCCCCCTCTACTTCCTGGGATATTATATATATTTACTGCAGCAAACATGGTATTTCTATAATTTAAAGCTGTGTTCTGGAATAAATTTTCTTTCATTATCATTGTACAGTAAAAATTAATTTTCCAACTTCTGTCTTAATTTTTAAAGCTTGAGAACTTTGGATTGTTGATCTACTGGTAAAACACTTACTGGGTGATGAGTCAGAAAAAATACTTTAAAATTTTGTAATTTTGCAGTGAGCTTGAAAGATTTCACTGTACATTAATCACACCCAAAACATTGGAAACAAATCTGGATCGAGTCACAGNCCCCCCCACCAATCCTGCTGCAGCTCAGCAACACATCTGAGAACTCACATCCAGTTTAGATGAATACTATGGTTTACTTTTTGTTGTTTCAAGAGAACTTGTGGCTGAGACACTTGGAGGCACCTCTGGAATGCAAGTCATTTTGCTTACTAAGAGGAAGATAGCACTTTGTCAGCACTCTAAATGTTAAAATAGTGTAGATCCCTTAGTCTTACACAGTGTAACAGACTTCACAGCGCAATGATAATGCAATCCATGTAGAATAGTCCCAAGCCCTAATCCTGTCTCCTAAGACAGTTCAAATATTTTGAAATTAAGATGTAAAACTACCTTATGAGTTGGCTATCTGAGTGCATTAGGCTACACATGCTTCTATTTTTTTTCCATCCACCCAATGAATCTTTCATTTGTTTTTGTGCAACATTGCAGACTCAAGAATTTTTTTTTCTTCCAATAGCAGGAGAGGTAGGAGTGTTCAGTCAACATAAGTGGGGGATTTAGTGCATGTCAGCAGTTTCCCATGAGTAGTGAAAAGGACCTTTACCTGGAACATCAACTGTTACTTTAGGTAAGCTGTCAAAGTGTGAGCCCCAATCAGTTTAAATTGGACAGTGTACGGCAGCCTTGCTGATGCGTTTATGACGATATGCAAGTCAAGGCAACAAAGGTGCTTCCTACCTGCTCTGCAGGAGGGAATGGAGCAGGAAGTAGCCTGATTCTTCATCAGGAACAGCAAGTTCTCAGCCTGACCTCTTTTATTCCAAGTACTCTGTTTGTGCATAGGCCATTGACTTGCTCAGTGTTGATACTTTTGAAGGCTTTAGTAATTATTTGTTGATTTTTCTCCCAACTTGAAAATTGCCTTTTTCTTTTTTTTAACCCAGTACTTCTCTCTTAAAAACTTTTCCTCCCAGCCAAAGCTTTTTCCAGGCTAGCTGAATCTCATATCTTCCCTTCAGCACCTAGCTTATGACTCCACAGAGAGCATTTATTGGCTGCCACAGTTTGAATTGTTTCATGTGCAACAACACATTCATGTGCCATATTGCTTAAAGTCTCAACGTCATTAAATAATTGCTATTAAATGAACTGGCCCATGTACACCCTGCTAGGTTTTTGGAGACACAGAAAGCAAAAAAGTGAAAAAAATATGGAAAAGAAAATCTCCCAAACATAGCTCCAATATGTTCAATAGCAAAATACTTGGTTTCACACTACATCTGCCCAGCCAAAAGCTTTTTTATGAGCATGCTTATACCACTTCAGGGTTTGTGATCTAGATTTTGTGGTTCTGGATTCTGTGGTATGAAAAAACCAACATAAAAACCTTAAATATTTTCTTTTCATTTTTAAAATTAGTTTTTACATTTTAAAGCTGCCAGGCCATCGCAAAATGCAACTTATTATTTCAGCACCAAAAAGCAAGAAAATACCCACCCCAACCGGAGTGGAAATTTCTGTACTGCAAAGTGTACATGTATTGCATAACATCTTTGATCAATTTAATTCCTGGAATATTTTTAAAAGCTTCTCCTTAATATAGCATATTAAATAATAAAACACATTTTATAATTTATTACTGTTTTTATGTCTACATCTAAACAAGTAGTTAAATAATTTTGAGAGAAAAGCTCATATCACTCCTTGGTCTTCTTTACTTTGGCTTACTGTGATAAAGTACAGAAAATAAATACGTTTTAAAAACTTATCCCAATTTCCCCTTTTCTTGAAAATACACTTCTGTAGTTTAATGAGAATAAAATTAGATCCATTCTGCAAAAATCATATACACGTGCTTAATGTTCTACACATGACTAGTTCCAAGGAATTTAATGGATTTTAGTGTTATCGGAAGTAAACGAGAATTCATTATATGAGAAGGCTTCCTCTATTTGGAGGAAATAAAATTTAAACTACACAGTCTAGATGTAATGGGCTTGCTATAAATCAGCTATTTTATTGTAATGCTATGGTTGAGCAATTAAATTAAAACCAAGACCCAGAATGCACAGGAAATCAAATCTGATGAATCCGATCTTCAGCTAGTGTAAGCTCTTACAGATTAAAGAAAGTCAAAGGCACAGTCTTCAAACCATATGACTGTTTAGTAAAATGTTTCCATAGCGAACTAATCTAAACTTTCCAGTTCCTTGAATATCTTTCATTTAGTACATATCTGTAATGCTTTTTTATTTTTTTTTCTTTTTTTGGCATCCTGATGATAATCGGTAGAATCACTTGATCTGGAGCCCGTGCATGCCTGAGTATTTCTCTTGCATGCCATTTACTAATCTTTCTCCCAGGAGATTATTCTCATATACAAAATTCTAAATGACTCCAAATAGTTACAGTCATTTTAAAAAGGGTATGATTGATATAATCTTTCATGTTAGATTTCTATTAATTTCTCAATAGAATAAATCTGGTCTTAAAGCTTTGTATATTTTAAATACATGAAGAGTGACAAATAGATTTTCATGAATAGTTTTCATTCAGACCTGCCAATGAACTCAGCCTACGTCCCACTAAATTCACATGCTTGAGTGTTTCTTTTTACAAGATGCTTAGAGAATTCATGTCCATACTGAAATTCTATGCAAATCCTCATTTTTTTCCCTTCAAAAATGTGAAACAGCAGATCAGTAATTTTGATCATGTACAAATCATTCTCAGTAACAATATAGACTAGTTACAAGTCTGCATGTCTGAAAACAAAACCTTTAAGCATTTTACAAAATAAAGTACCTGCCTCGTTCTGTTCATCTGTAGTGTTTTTAGGACAAAATACAAACATAATTTTAAAAATACTGATGACTTCTAACATTATAAACTCAGGTGAAAGGTTATAATATGGAGTTATACCATACACAGAGCGTTATCAGAAATATTTGACTTTGAAGTGTATTGTGTGGTTATCAGCTCTGGGGAAAAAAAAAAAAAAGAGAGAAATCTCCAGGTGCAGGCCACACAGGACCTTGTAACAGAGGCATCACGGTGTTGAAACTGTCTACATGCTCTACAACTTGTCTTTTTCACCTTGGCTGTAGCAGATTTTCCCACTTCAAAGAGACACAGGGAACTTTTCCCCAGAAAGATAAGATGCTCGCGTTTTACTATGACCTTTGTGTGTGTTATTTAGGAGGCACTGCAGGTTTATGCTTGATAGCTGCCCTTGAAGACCTTTCCTGACCTGTGTTCCAGTGGCTCCTACATTTATTTGGATATCACAGAATGGTTAACTAAAATCTCTGGAATGCATGGCCTTTAAATTTAATATCTGTGGGGATTCATTTAAAATTTTTATTCAGCACTGTCATTAGTTTGATATTGCGGCTTGCTATCCATTTCTCTCCTCACTGTATCTGTTTTAGCATAGTTGAAATGGCCACGAAGTAGCAGGACAAAAAGATATTTAGCTTATGTGACTTCAGGTCCTGTGTCTATGCTGTGATCTGGATGTAAAGGAGATTTGAAGATTTTCTGAAGCAGTGGATTAAGCCAGCCCCAACAGTGAGGTCTGCCCAAAGCCCAGGAAGACAAGGAGGCAGGCAGCTGCTGCTGGAGCCATCTCAGGTGGTTTGAAGGTTAGGCTGAGCAGAAGGAGACATAACATGAAAGCTTAACCTATGAACACAGGTTATGTAATTGCATTTTTCAATTTAATGTCACAGTGGTGATCACCAAAATACCACACCATTTAGGGTCATTAATTTTTAATGACTTATTGCTTGCAAAACACGATGAGAGAGTTTGATGCCTATCTTAATCTGAATTGATTTTTCTTTGCTGTTAAAGAAATTACCACTTGAAAAGGCCTCAGTCAGGGGTGTGGAATGCATGTCAGTTTAGCAGAAACTAAAGGAAATAAAAACCACATCTATTTGCATGTTGTAGGAGGGAGTTTGGCTCTGAACAGAATAATATCACTCCTGAGTGGTTAGTCACAAGGGTATCCAGCTGTTTAAAAAAAAAAAAGGTGCAATTTTGGCTGTAAGTCAGGAACTACAGTTTTTCAGCAGGACTGGAAATGTACAAAGCATAAAGTGTTTTTTGATGGTGCCAGAAAGGGTTTAATTTACACAGAACTCAGAGCTATTGGTATGGGACACCCTCCTTCCCTCCCCCTTCCCCAACAAGTGTAGACTAATGGTCTTGATGTCTGCAAAAGGTAAAAAAAAAAAAGTCATCATCTTCAACAACCAATGGGAATATTCCTGTTTATATTTTGCATTATTCATTAACCATGAAATGAGAATATGTTCAAATAAAGCATATTGGAAGCAGTATTCTCTCTGTGAATGAGTTTTTTATTGTGAAGTAGGAAAATTTTTCCCTGAAGCAGGGAAAAAAATCCACAGTTTTTCATGCTTTTTTCATGCCTTTCTCCTTCTTTATTATGCCTCCTCCTAAGAATGCATAATAGTTTGCTATCAGCTTTATTTCTCATTGTTTCAAAACTAATACCCCTTCTTTCTGTGATAAGCTTACTGCTTTGTTTTTCTAGACTGGTTTATTGGAAAGGTACAAGCGAAATCCCCAAGCATGTGTTTCCAAGCGACAGTGGAAGTTTTATTATTGTTGTTGTTACTTCTGTTTTTAAGCAGATAGATATATTTTCAAAATTCTTGTTCCATTCTTTTGGAGATCCTTTTGATTAAGACATAAAACTACTAAATATAAGTGGGCGTGAACAGCTCATACATTCAGGTATAAACTTCTATGTACCGTTGACTTGTAACATCTCTCTTCAGTGCTCTCTTTAGTCAAAAATTTTCTCTTGAGATTTCCAGCTGTACACTCCTAGATGACTACTTTGTTTCTACTTTATAATTTTGTAACTCCAGTTCTTGGTAATTATCACTTCTTCTCCTCTTGCACATCAGTTTGTTGCTTGCTCTGTCCCCTCTAATGCTCATCACTGCTACTCTTATGTGACATTGGTAATGGGATATGCAGTCCCTTGACCCTGTTTCTAACATTTTCTAAATATAATATTAGATTTGTTAGTCATCATTCAAAAACACTCTGGGTTGGAAAGGACCTCAAAGATCATCTAGTTCCAACCCCCCGATGTGGGCAATAACACCTTCCACTAGACTGGGATGCTCAAAACCCCATCCAGGCTGGCCTTGAACACTGCCAGGGATGGGTCACTCACAACTTTTTTGGGCAACTTATTCCAGTGCCTCACCACCCTCACAGTAAAGAATTTCTTCCTAATACCTAATCTAAACCTAATCTATTTCAGTTTAAAGCCCTTCTTCTGTCACTACATGCTCTTGTAAAAAGGCATCTCCAGCTTCTTTAGTGGCTCCCTTCAGGTACTGCCAGGCTGCTATAAGGTCTTCACATAGCCTCCTCTTCTCCAAGCTGAACACTCCCAATCTTCTGTCTTTCCTCACAGGATAGATACTCCATCTCTCTAATCATCTTGGTGACCCTCCTCTGTATCCACTCCAACAGGTCCTTCCTGTGCTGGGATCCCCAGAACAGGATGTAGTACTCCAAGTGGGAAGTAGTATTACAGATGAGAGTATTATACAAAATATAATTATATAGAATCAAATTAATTATATTTCTATAAAATCTTTCTACCTGTTCGTGAAATCTTGCTCTGCTTCGACCTCACTTGGAAGAAAGAACTGACTGCAAATGTACAAGATATTTGAATATATTCATGTGAGAGCTCATTCTCTGTGTCTGATGACCACCCAGCTCTCTGACCTTTAAAGAGGAACAAATTCTTCAGGAAATTATTTCAGAAGGACACTGTAAAGATAAGGAAAGCTGATGAATACAAAGAATGTGAAAAAAGAGACTTAAAACTGGCTGTATTTTAGACTTACAGGCCAATGGTTTGTTTTTTTTTTTGTTTCTGCACTAGTGTCTATTTTTTCTGTATTTTCTCTATCATCTAGCTTAGAAAAAGAAAAAAAAAGGCAACATAGCTCATATGCTGTCACAACATAAAAAACCACAGGCATTAAATGTTTCCATGTCCCAGTGCTATTTTACTGATTGTTCTATTCATGTACTCTGATGTCTGCTTTTGATATCTGAGTGTGCTTGAGAGCCACTTAAATTCTCCACTTCTGAGCCATGAATTTCCCACAATCTGACGGTTTTGTGCTTGGCTAGAGCAGGAGAAGTACTTAGGTAAGGCAGGAATTCAGTGAGTCAGAACCTGCTTATGGCACATAGGATACTTCAGATTTTGAGCAGGGTGGGGAACTACAGTACAGCCCTAAGGCCATGATAGATAAAATGGAGCCATGTCACAGTCCCCAAAACTCTCTGGGATGGCTTGAGGCTTAGGGCACACTTGTTGTCAGAGCCCTTACCTAGTTTTTCAGGCAGGTCTGACTGCACAGTGAGCTCTGTGCTGTCATAACTGTATTACTTTGAGCATCCACCACTCCTATTTTAAATTTAACATGGATTGTGATAGGTAATGACAGCCTCCTAGCTGCCTCATGTTGAAAATAGAAGAGCATCATGGGTAAAATGATGCTTTTGTTTTGTTTGGGCCCTGTACCTGTAGGATAGAAGCCTGAAAATGCATGCCCCAGAGTCGGGTGTCTCTTCTTGCCTGAGGTTGGGAAAGTTAAGTTCAAGGGCCACCAATTGTGAGACAGACAGAGAGGAAACCCACTACTCTGCAAGAAAATCCTAGAAAAAAAGCAGTGATCCGAAGACTTCTTGTGTGACACCTTTCCTTCTCTGGACTGGCACAGCTGTTCTCCATTTCTTAGCCCATAGCACAATGAAATCTGTGGTGCCTCTTTCTATGTGCCGCACTGTCTGCCCCAGACCTGCTCAGAAAGTCTGAGATAAGAGGTGAGTTCATACCAGACATCTAGTGATACCTTTTCTTGCACTGATTTCCTTTGCAATTCAGACCAGTAACTTAGGAATCAAAGTTATACCTGGAGCATAACCTAAAGATCTCAATCTTAAAAAAAACCCAACAAAACAACTGGGTTGATACGTTCATCTCTTAAAAAAATATCAGTGGTAGAATATTATGACTATTGACAATAGGTGTGAATTTGCACTTCTTTGAATAATATTGGAGTATCTTAAAAACATTCCAGTTAAAATAGTTAAAATTTAAGATTTCCCATCTTTGTTTATCTAACGATAATGTGTTACATTTATCCTGGCGTGCTCAGAATATTTATATTTGAGAACAGGAGAAACCATCTTCCCCCCCCCGCCCCCCCCCAGATGACATCACATTTAACTTACATAAAATACTGTGAGAAAATATGAATTATTTGATTGATTTGCAACTGAAGGATGAAGGGCAGAAAGGACTTATCTAGAAGATACCTAAGCAGTGTTTTCAATAGTAATGAGGGAGCGCAAGGACACTGAGTGGTACAGACACTCAGTAAACATAATGGAGGAAAATGAAGAATTAGAAAATATTATATAAGTTATATATAAGGAATTTCCACATGAAGAAAATCCTCCTGCCTATTATTAATAAGCCTAAGTGTTTGCCTCTGAAGAGATTTACTGAAAAGGCTGCTGAAAAACTAAAGAAAAAGCGAAAATATTTGAGATGTATGATAGGGACATGACAAAGTGCCACAAGGTCAGCCAAAGTCATGGGGTCTCTTCTATTGCTATCATTAATAGTCCAGATTGACAAACATGTTCTTGTGTTTAGCTCTTTCTTTCTTACCATGGCAATTACTGTTATTTCTTTCCTGCCATACCTTTATTTCAGATTAATTTTCTCTCCAGGTACTTATCTGTAGTGAAACATCTCTTAGGCTTCTCTTTCTCTTATATCTATGTTCCTCCTGTTGACAAAGGTGTTATTGCTGTTTTTACACTAGCTTTATGATTATTGCTTGCTGGAAGCTTTCATGAGGCAACAAACTGCATAAGATATATAATTTTTTGGAACAATTTTCACTGGAAAGCTGTGGTGTCCTAAACAAGTAAGAAAAAAACCCACTTTATGTTATGGAGATGTACACTGCACATTCTAGGTGTCTTTTCTCTCTTAAATGCTTTTTTTCTAGTTTCACCTGCCTAGGCAGTAGAACTGTATTTTTCTCCTTTCTACATCTGTTTTCATTCTTCTCCTCCTTTTGCTCTTCCCACTTCTTTCTTCCAGTCAGTTTTTGCCTTCTGGAATAGTTCACAGCAAAGTACAATGCATTGCATCATTTAGCCAGAAACTGGTTTGAGATGACAGTGACAATTTAAGTCAAACACTGTGCTTGTTCCAGGGAGAATATGTGATAACACCCATACTCAAGGACCATTTTATTTTTTTTTGCTGCCACCCACACAATGAACTATCATGGGAGGAAGGTCAGGAGAAATGTTAGACAGTGTCCTTGAACATCTTCACCAGACAGTTGGTGCTATCCTCCTTTGAAAAGCCTCTTCTTAACTCCTTATCTCTTTGAGCACTGGCTATGATTCTTTTTTTTCATCTGGCTTTCTGACTCTCTTCCCTACTTGGTCCTTTTCCACTCTGCTTAGATCACATAAATTAATTCCACCAGAGAAGCAAATCCTGTTTTCCTGCTTCTCAGTTCTTTGCCCCAAACTCATATTGCAAATGAAATCTCTCCGATTTACAGTGTTTGCCACTTCCTTCTAATTTTTCCTTTTTTCTTCTCACCTGAAAAATTTCTGTGAGGGTGAACTGCTGATGAAACAACTTTAATATGTCTGAAAATCATGCATGTCTGAAATTTCCAGTGAAATCCTCAAAACCTCAAAGTAGATTTTAAATCCTTCCCCAAAACCTTGACTCTGCTGGCAAAGCATGAGTTATTCAAGGGAATTCCGTGAATGTATTTTCAGGAATATATATGACAATGCTGGAGATACAGTGTTGAATGGAAGGTAATACTTGGCTTTTTCAGGCAGCTAGAGTAGTGACACTCTAGAATAGTGCAACAGATGCCAGACTTCTACACAACAGTTATCATCCTAAATTTAAAGCAAATTTTTATCAAAATCAGCAGTGTCTATATGGCTGCAAAGGTGAGGCTGGATTAGGTCTCACTGCAAGATGAATCCATGCAAATGTTTTTATATTCCTTCTCTTAATACCCCACAGTAATGCCTTTCTGAAGCAGAAACTCTTTGGGTTGATGAACTCTACAAATAAGAAAAAATTTCTTACATGAACTTTAATTGATTTTAGTTACCCTCTTCTTATTACAATAATTGGAAACAAATGACAGATTGGTAGGAATATGAAATGATTCTTTAATGACCTGTCACAACATAGAACAATCTACACCTCAGGGCTACTGGCATATAAATCCCTTTTTTATTGTCTGAACAATTACAATGGATTTGTGACTGATAACTGACTACTGTGGATTAATATCTTCATTTTTAATGTGGCCAGACCCTGGGTTTATGGTTGAGAAGTCCATTTTATGGTACGAAACCAATTACTGTTGTTTGTGGGTTTTTTTTTCTCTTTCAAGTGATGGAAGAGGTTTACATCTTTTGGGTACCAAAATGTCAACATGTGTACCTGACCTATTATATGTCAAAAAACTCATACTTCCTCTGAGTTTCTCATTTACTGAGATTTAGACATTCCAGCTAGCTAATATGCCTTTAGCCTATTTGTTTTAATCAGTAGAGTACTGCCATGTAAGGTGGGAAATTTAAATTTCCTGTTGTTGTTTTTTTGTTGTTGTTGTTTGGGGTTTTTTTTCCTGACTGGAATTTGGAAGTTCTTGTTTGAAATTAAAGGATGTCCTCCCTAATGCATCTTCAGATATCTCTAGTCAGATATCACAATGTTATTTGGAATGAATAGAGATTTATACTCTATACAATTTAATGTGATATTACTATTTCTTGAGTGCTTTAATTGCTGTGATTTCTAAATCAAACCTAACACATTTTAGGTCTACATCATAAAATCATAGAATTGTTTAGGTTGGAAAGTGCAAGAAGGTCTTTGAGGCCAACCATTAACCTAACACTGCTAAGACCACTGCTAATCCATGTTCCTGGAGCCACATCTACACACCTTTTAAATTCTGTCAGGGTTGATGATTGCACCACTACACTGGGAATCCTGGTCCAATGCTTGCCACCACTTTTGGTGAAGAAATTTTTCCTAATACCGTTTCTAAACCCCTCCTGATAAAACCTGAGACTATTTCCTCTCATTGTATCTCTTGTTACTCAGAAGAGACCAACCTCCACCTCACTACAGCCTCCTTTCAGATAGTTGTAGAGAGTGATAAGGTGTCCCCTGAGCCTTCTTTTTCCCTGGCTAAAAAACACCAGCTCTCTGTTGCTCCTCATATGACTTGTGCTCCAAGCCCTTCACCAGATCTCTTGCCCATCTTTAGACACACTCCACACTTATTGCACTGGAAAACTGTAACAAAGCAGAACTAATCTGTGAACAGCAAATGGGCTATATAACAAAAGTTAATGTCCATATTTTCCATGGCTGCAGTAATTAACAGAAGAAGAAAGAAGAAACATGACTGATACAGCTACATGGCTCCTCCTGTCCAGGAAATAATGCATCATCTAACTTCTAAATGCTTTCTGTATTCTGGCTCAGAGGGAAGTCACAGAGAAAAGAAATAGAAATACTTCTCCTGTAGAAGTGAACCTCAGATATGTTCCTCTGAAGAGAGTTGGTTTAAAATTTCTTCAGTAAGCGCTCAGAACAACTACAGAAATAGGGGTCGAAGGTTGTCTTTTTTTAAAAAAAAATAAGTTCCATGATCTGCCTTTTGTAATGACAATTTGTTTACCAAAATAATTCTAGATGGTTGACTGATGAGTCAGTTTGAAGGGTGACTGAAAGAGGCACACCTTGGTTACTTTAGGTCTGATGTCATGAATTGAAACCAGCACACTAGGGTGAAGACAATAAAGCTTCTGTCCACACTGGGAGTGCTAGGATCCTGGGTGTACTTCAAGAACAAAACAAAACAACAAGACAACAAACAAAATGGAACTATGGTATTGATCTCAGTTTATTTGTATTCAATCTAAATTAAGTGGGACATGCATAGAAGAGGGGAAATGCCATCATATATGTCCTTTCCATTGTGCAGCAAAAACAACAGGAAAATGTGACTGCAATATCAGACTGAAGAAATTTGCTTGTGGATGATGATTATGCCTAAAATTTAAGAAATGCAAGGTTTCCAAGATTTAGGGGTTTACTCTTGCACTAAAATCAGAACTTGTGTTGAATTCATCAGCTGAAGATGATGTGGTGGGTTGGCTCTGGATGGAGAGCAGGTGCCCACCAAAGCTGCTCTATCACTTCCCTCCTTAGTTGGGCAGGAGAGAGAAAATGTAACAAAAGACTTTTGTACTGATTACATTCATGGAAAAAACAGACTTGAATCAAGGAAAAAAAAATATTACCAAACAAATCAGAGCTGGATGATGAGAAATAAACATAAATTTTAAAACACCTTCCGACCACCCCTCCTTTCTCCCCAGGCTCAACTTTTTTCATGATTTCTCTACCTCCTCTTTCACATTGGCACAGACGAATGAGGGCTGTGATCAGTTCATCACATGTTGTCTCTGCTGCTCCTTCCTCCTCAGCAGTAGGACTCCTCACAGTTCTCACCTGCTCCAGCGTGGCATCCTTCCCATGGGAGACAGTCCTGCATGATCTTCTCCAACATGAGTTCTTCATGGGCTGCAGTTCTTCATGAACTACTCCAACATGAGCCCTTTCACGAGGTGCAGTCCTTCAGGAACAGACTAATATGGGTCTCCTGGGGGTTCACAAGTCCTGCCAGCAAAACTGCTCTTACGAGGGTTCCTCCCTCCATAGATCCACAGGTCCTTCCAGGAACCTGGCATGGCATAGACTTCCCACAGGGTCAGAGACTCCTTCAGGCATTTCCCTGCTCCTTTATGGGTCTCCATGGGCTGCAGAGGGGCACCCTGCTTCACCATGGTCTTCATCACAGACTGGAGGGGAATCTATACTGCCTGGAGCACCTCCTTCCCCTCCTTCTTCAGTGCTCTTGGTTTTTGCAGGGTTCTTTCTGTCCCATATTTTCATTTCTCTCTTCTCTCTCTCTTCAGATGTTTCTCTGAAGTAAGTTCTTTTCCCTTCTTAAATGCATTATCCCTGAGATGCCACCACCATCATTGATGGGGTCATCCATCGTGAAGCCACCAGGCATTGACTCTGTCAGGCACAGGGGAAGCTCTTGGTAGCTTTTCATAAAAGCCATTCCTGTAGCCCCTCACTACTAAAACCTCGCTACACAAACCCAATACATTAAGAAAGGGAATTACATTTTCCTGGCACTTCAAAAGAATAAATGGAAAATACTTGCCTACTAGGTTTGTATGGTTTTAGCATTGCTTAAGTTTTCTTCTGAGGGACACATATTTAAACAGAAGAGAAGCTAGCTTTGTGAAAACAAAGTATTTTATCACTTGGACTGTCTAGTTTTCTTTTCGGTGGTGCAAATATTGATGTTCACCTGACAAATACTTTCTTTGGTGAAAAGGGAGAACTCATGTCTTAAATTCCAAATTCTGGATCATACTCCTGATTTTAACTATTTGTTTAAGCGTGCAAACACAAATTCTGAAAGCTTAATCATAACAAACTTCTGCTTAAATTGAAGCATATATTTTGATTTGTAATTCATTGGTTCTAGGCTGAAGCAGGTTTCATAAGAGAGCAATAGATCCAAAAGTTGACCAAACATCTGTATCTTGTCAAGAGAATTCTGTGTTCTATTAAAAAAAAATAAAATTACAAAAAAGTTACCTGAATGATCAACTCACTTAAAAAAAGAAACTTTTCATCTGAGCATAAAGGTGTGAAACCATTACTTCTGGAGCCTTGTTTCTCTCAGCATCACCTCCTACTTTGTTGTCATTCACCTCCCTTCTCTGTAGCAGGGAAATCTTTCTCAGTAGAATGATAAGTAATTGCCATTGCTCATGAGGTGATGTGGTAGATTATTCATGTTGCAGGACAACCAAATGCACATTTCCCATTTCTTAATCCAGAGCATAACCACTTTTCTTTGATGAATAAATAAAAATCTCTGGCCTCCTGTAACTTGACTTAGAAGAGGGCAGTGATACTTCTGGTCTTAGTGCCAAAATAATGACAACTTTTTCAGGTGACATTATTAGGAAATAAGAAATATCTTGGGTTTTGTTTATTTATGGGTTTGTTTGCTTGTTTTAAGTAGGTATTGAAAAATGCTGTTCTAGGTTCAGGCAATTTAAATATTTGATTTCACCATGAGGGAAAACTCAACTATTTAACTTCTATTGTTGAAGAGTGACATGGTCTCAATTATGCTTTATTTAAAAAACTTCATTTCCAGAGATCAAAACTACACTCCAAGGGAAATATGGCTTCAATTTTTCCCTTGGATGAAGTGGTTTTATCAACACAGAATTTCTTGTAAAATATATCCTAGAGAGAATATAAAAAGTAAAAGTTTAATGTTTTTCTCAGTGCTTCCTCTGATTAATACATTCCCAGCAGAGTGTTTTAACTGCTTCTTTGCTGTGACCTTTATGCTAATTCTGAGAGTAGAAATTCTACACATTTGAAAAGCAAAATGGGGAAGTTTAGAGTGATGGAGCTTGCATTTGGTGCTGAAAACCAGAGGAAAAAATTCTGTCCCCTCCAGTGCCATTGCCAATTGGATGTTTGACAGGAAAGCAGTGAGTAATTTTATGTTTTTCTGTTTATTAGAGTATTTTGTGTTAATTTTGTTCCTGCAGTGTTTGCTATTCATTTCTTCTTTATCAATATGAAGCTGTTCATAACTAATTTGCCTTGAGATTTATATTTTGAGTTGATTAAATCTATTCATTACACACTTCAGGAACTTAACTCAGTCTCAAGATTTACTGTAACATTTCCTTGTGGACCTTTGGGAATCCTCAGATAAATTAAATTGTCCTAGCTCCACTGGCTTAACTGGAAATATGATGATTTACAGTTGAATATCTCTACCCCAACTATTGTTAACTTCGACATATGAAGACCAAAATCACTAAGAAAATAGACATTGCTGCCACAACTCAACCTGAAAAACAAACTAATATGGCATCTGCAGCTGTTTAAGGTTATGCATTTCACATTTGTTTATTTAAGAATTTGGACAGAACAGATTTGGGGAACATACATTGCATAAAGTCTGAGAATGTTACACTTAGGAGGCTAAAGCAATTTGTTAGTTTTGGGGATTCTTGTGCGGTACACTCATGCCTTCTGTGTGCTCTTTTCCAGTAATAATGTAGTTTTAGTCGATAATGTCTTATTTACTGACTAAGGNATTTCTTAAAATAGAAATATAAGCTTGTGGTTTGTTTGTAGAACATAGAAAACTAGACTGAGTGAGATGAAGCTGATCAAGTATGCAAACAGACTCCAGCTTTGAATAAACTAGAACTAGATTTCATGGCATGTAGGTTAAATATTGCTGTTCCATCAAAAGCAGTCTTTAAGATTTTATTTCCATACTTATCTTTCATCACACCAAGCCACTACGCTTCTGCAGAGGCAGACAGAAAATTAAACCGGGGTCTTGAACATACGATTAAATAAGGGTTGGTTTTCTTGGCAATGAAAACCTAATTTGTTAGTTCATACATGTGTAATCTGAAGTAAGAAATGAAAATAACCTTGTAGCATTTGATTTGATATCACAGTGTAAATAGGAAATATGGGTTTTGTTGCTTTGTTAGAAAGCATTGTGAAAAACTTGTTAGAAAAATCACAGCATAAAATAAAGAAATTAAACTCAATGGAGGAAAACCTCTTGGAACATATAATTTAAATCCCCTGAACACATAGAGTTAAAATAAGTCAAATAAATCATGGCTTACAAATAAGGGTTTCCTTGAGTTGGCTTTCAAGTCAGCTGGATTGAAAGCTTGGGCCTGGGCAACTATATTACAGATGCCTAAAACAAATGTGAAGGAATCCTAATACACTAGAGAAATATATCAGAAGCTTTCCTCCTATAGCAGCAGTTATTTTTCTCCTGTTATATCATGGCTGATTAGTACTTACAGTAGCACATAGGAAAGTGATTTCCAGAGAAAGTGCTAAATGTTCATTTCCATTCTCAGTACTAGTACTTCAAAGATCAGAACCTGATCCTCAGTGTTTGCCTCAGCCCATGGACTTGTCAGCTGGTCAGGTCTCTGCATTCTGAGTAAAGGACATGTTTCAGCATGTAATCATAGTTTACAGCAGAAATTATTCCTACTCATCTGCTGCAGAAAATATTTTGTACGTTCAAAAAAAAAGTCAGAATCTGTCTAGTTTACAAGAAACTATTTTGAAATTAGCTCCTAATGCTAACAATCTCCAGGTTCACTGGATGTCAAATGTCCAGATTGCTCATATTCCAAACTATGGAGAGTAATGGAAATGCAAAAATAACTTTCTCCTGACCAAGAAAAAGCAATATTTTAGATCATGGCTGTTTTATTTTCTAACATAAAGTTTCTACCATACTTTGGCACCCTTGTGCTGATCACATCAAGAAATCTTTTGAAGATGCCACTATAACCCTATTTCATCCAATTCTAATTATCTTCCACTTTTCTTTCATATATGTATTCTTAAAACTAAATTTATTTCCCTGTATTTTCTGATACTTCAGTCTATTATGATTCTTCAATTCCATTAATTTCTCACTTTCTATGAAACTTCCAAACTCTTAACAGCAAAAAAATTGTAGTAAGAATTATAGAAGGCAATCCATACTGTGTTTGGATCTTCATCATTATTGTGTGTGTAAAACTAACACATTAACATGATCCTTCATGTTAAATTGTATAAGGAAGCGTATTCATTGCATGAAAAGTGGGTAAGGATTTTCATTATGTGAAGTACCTGCATTTTCAGATATAAGAGAGAAAATAATTTTTTTAAAAAACTAGCCCTTTCAGTGTATTCTTAAAGAACAGGTAGAGGTTACATAAAGGGCTTAGCAAATACTATCACATCACCTTATAAAAAATATATTCCTATGTTTTCAGGTCTATGCACAGTCTGAGGATCCTTTGAACTTTTTACTCAGAATTTCTCATCTTGGGAATGAGATTAATTAAAGAGCCAAACTACAGAAGCCAGATGTTTTTTTGACTCTGGCAGTCCAGTCATTCAAATTCCTGTCTGGACTTCTGTAATTCCTTATAGCTTGTGTCTGAGCTCACAATCCTTGCAAATATTTCGCTAAATACGGGAATGTTGTTTTCACAAAATTATAGAATCATAGAACGGTTTGAGTTGGAAGAGACCTTAAAGGTGATCTTGTTGTGCAATGGGCAGGGCCAGCTTCCACTAGACCAGGTTGCTCAAAGCCCCATTCAACCCAGTCTTAAACAGTTCCAGGGCTACATCCATGACTTCTCTGGGCAACTTGTTCCAGTGTCTCACCACCCGCATAATAAAGAATATCTAATTTAAAATTGCTCTCTTTCAGTTTAAAAGCATTCCCCCTTGTTTTTTATGAAGTGTTGTACCTATTCTCAGACCCTTCCATTTATCTTTGGACCTTCTACAGAGTGGGTCTACTCATGACAGAGGTTTGCTGAGTTTCATAATGCAAACGGCTCTTCTGAAAATTGTATTCCACAGGGGCCAGGCAAACTTTATAAAATCATATGCTTTAAAGGTGAAAATGTAGCTCCGTGGGGCAGGACTATCTAGTCAACAAATTCTGGGTTCTGAAGCATTACATGAGGAAAAATAACAGGATATTTTCAGACTCCACAGCCTCAAAATGAATGTAATATTCACTGTTTTGGTTCTTAATTTCTGTAGGTACAGCTGTGAGTATGAAGGAAGAAAACACATCAATAAGAGAGGATTCAAAAGAGGGTAAGAGTAAAGAGAGATGACAATAGAAGTTTAATAAAAATGAAGAGAAAAATTATGAAAGTAAACAGAAAAGAATGAAACCTGCAGGAGTTTTATTGACCATTTTTAGACCACTACAGAGAAAAATGAGACATCCTGGCCTCCTTCTGCTATGAAAACATCTTGGTGTGTAAACTAGATAGATACAGACGTATTATGAAGTGAAGAAGGAGCATGAAAAACTCTTCTTTGTGGTGCAATGATTTCCATGATCCACCGTGTATACAAGATTTGTAATTAATTCTGTTATTTAAACTGGCCTCCCTGTGGCAGAGTTGACGTAAAATACTTTGAGATTGTAGCAAGTGGGTAACAAAGACCACCTCCTCTTCCAATAGCAAAGATGAAGAATATGGAAGGATCATACAGAAAAAAACCAAAAAAAGTGCAATTTGCAATTTGTTGAGATAGGAAACTTCAGGTTCACATCTTGCCCCAGCTTTATTCCAATATGAATGAAACAGTTTAGTTGTGTTGATTCCCTGTGGAACTTTTTCTCACAGTGTCTCTTCAGTTTGAGAAACCCATTCATGCTAGCACTTCTATAAGTGAGGCATAACTAAAGTAATTTTAACTCACTGACAACACACTCACAAAAAAAATCGTAGATTTACAGATGGGTTTGTTGCAAAACCAAGGAGGTGAGCAAACACACTAATGAGCACACTCTTTCACTATCATAGTGCTCCTGTGAACAAAATTATTATCATTGCTCACTCTTTAGGAGGAGTACATTAAGAAAACACTCAACAGTTAGGTGACTTTCTCAGGGGTGAAGATGGAGTAAACTTTATCTGATCCATACAGAAAATTCAAGAAATTTTGGCTTCCAATTCCAATTTCCAGTTTCAATATGAAATAGTGTTGAATATTCTGTGTATATAACCACATGAAGAGATGTTGTATATTTATTACAGAGAGATATTTTAAAGTTCAATACTGTCTTTCCAGCAAAACAGCAGAATATCATCAGTTTCCTTAACTGTTTTATTATACTCTAGAAACATAAGGTTTAGTCTTCAAAGGTGAAAATAAACTAACTGTAGCCTGAATAGCCCAAGGGATGAGATAGAGTCATAGAAAAATAAATGGTGATTTAACAGCCTTGTCTGATCTTGTGTGAAAGAGCTACAGTATTTGGATTTGTCTGGGCAAGAAGTTGCCTTATAATTATGCATGAGAAACCCACGTATATAATTTTAATTCGTGCAGCACTGATACATACTTTTATAATGTTTGCAATTTTCATTCTGTTAAAGTGTTCATTTCTAGACATGAAACAGAGAAATAGAAATGATTTTTTTATCATAAACAAAGGAATGGCGTGGGTTTAGTTCCAGCTGTTATAAGTCATGAGGGTACTCTGAATCAACATCCAAAGAGGTAAATAAGGCCTTAGAGGATGAAATACCTAAATGAATACAAAAGAAACCTAAACTGTATGATCCTGTACTATGCAGGATTTGTAGCATTTGAAAAATTAGTGTCTTTCAGGAAGGAAATAAATTAATTTTTTCCTCCATTTCAAAATTCCATAATGCTTGCAGATGGTAACATAAAAAAAATGGAAATCTAATCATGTTCTGACTTGTGATATTCTATAATTTTGCTGGGACTTATTTTATCATGCCAGGATAAGCTGTTTATGGCCACTGGTGTTTATACTGGAACTACATTCATCCTGACTCAAAGTTATCCAAGAGCTGGGCACACTAGTCACTTATCATTCAAGATAAGTGACCCATTTGCCAAACATGTGGGAAGATGGGTGAAACTCAGAAACTGTGAGATATCTATAGGTTTGCGTTGGTTATACTTGATTACAAAATATTCAACATATTCAAGCAAGATAAGCAATGTTGCTAATACTTGCTGGAGGATCATATTGCATCTGCAGGTGGAAAATATTCACAAGATAAGAGGTTCAACCAGTATTCTACAGATCTTTACAACTGTAAAAAGGAAGAGCAATAATTTAATTTATAAACTCTGGTGACAGGCTCTTTACTCACAGAGGTGAACAAATATACCAACTATTATTTATTCTAGCATCACTGAATTAGCCTCTGTGAGCAAGGAGTGCTCTCTTGCAGAGCTATACACCTCTTTGCAAACCTATGCATTAATCTTTCTAACTAAAAAAGGATAATTCAAAGGAGCAAAAGTCAAAAACCTTTCATCATCACGGCTAGGCTTCACGAACGAAGATTTGGGAAGGGCAATACCCACACTTGCTGCAAGCACGCTGGTGGCTAAAAAGGCCAATATGAGATGGGCAGGTCCGATCACAAAAGGCACAGTGGAACGTCTCTTTAGGTGATACTGGTGAGGAACAGTTCTTCCTGCGTTGTCTTTTTTCCTCAAGACTGACTCTGCGTGTATTCTNCCCATGATTCAGACCCATATAAAAGAATAGACAGTACAATGGCTCTGTAGACAGTGATCTTTGTACTTTTCTTCAGGTGTTTATTGGACCAGACTCTTTTATGGAGTTTCCCAAAGGCTCTGTATGCCTTTGCTAGCCTGTTGTCTATCTCTTTGTCGATCTTACCGTCTGAGGAAATGATACTTCCCAGATAGGTGAACTACTGGACTGACCAAAAACCTTTACACTGAAGACAAATGGCAGACCAAGACATATACACAAATTATACCTCAAACTGTTTCCATTCTCTGATTAATATAAGAACTTGATTTCAATATCAGAAATTAAAATGAAAGTCCATTCAGCTTTGCTATAGGAGGTCAAACAAGGGTTATTACAGTAATCCTCTCCATCTTTGCAATCCATGACTTTATTAAATTGCTGTAGACGTGTGAAAAACTCCAGTTTCACAGAATCACAGAATCACAGAATGGGTCAAGTTGGAAGGGTCCACAGTAGATCATCTGGTCCAACCTCATGCAGAGTTATCCTAAAGCACATAGAACAGGATTGCATCCAGATGGTGCTTGGATATGTCCAGTGAGGGAGACTCCACAACCTCGCTGGGCAATATGGTCCTGTGCTCAATCACTCATGCAGTAAAGAAGTTATGCCCCATACTCAGGTGGAACTTGCTGTGCATCAGTTTCTGCCCATTGCCTCTTGTCCTACTGCTTGTCACCCCAGAGAAGAGCCTGGCTCCACCCTCCTCACACTCCTCCTTTAAACACTTATAGACACTGATGAGGTCCCTTCTCAATTGTCTCGAGGCTGAAAAGCCATCTCTCCCTCAGACTTTCCTCATAAGTGAGATGCTTCAGTGCCTTAATTATCTATATTGGCTCCCTCTGAATCCACTCTGAGAGCTCCATGTCTCTGTTTTTTTCTTAGAAAACTTCTAATCTTTAAAGAGAAATGAAATATTATATGAATTAATTTATTTTATTTTTTAGAAACATTGATTGGTAAGTGGTTAGGAGCAAAATTAAATGGTTATCATACAATTAATATCCATGAAATATAATTATATATACAATACCATATTGATTTCATAGATTCAATTTATTAAATAGCTGTTAATTGATACTCAAATTTTATGGCAATTCTCAACCAAAGAGGGAAGTTACTTCCATATTTTGGCACCCTTGTGCTGATCACATCAAGAAATCTTTTGAAGATGCCTCCATAACCCTATTTCACCTAATTCTAGTTATTTTCCACTTTTCTTTCATACAGGAATTCTTAAAACTAAATTTATTTCCCTGTATTTTCTGATACTTCAGTCTATTATGATTCTTCAATTCCATTAATTTCTCACTTTCTATGAAACTTCCAATCCCCTAACAGCAAAAAAAAATATAGTAACAATTATAGAAGGCAACCCATACTGTGTTTGGATCTTTGTCATTATTGTGTGTGAAAAACTAGCACATTAACATGATCTTTCATGTTAAATTGTATAAGGAAGCGTATTCATTGCATGAAAAGTGGGTAAGGATTTTCATTATCTGAAGTACCTGCACTTTCAGGTTTGTGAAACAAAATGAATTTTTAATTACATTGGGTGAACTAGTAAATATTTAAAAGAAAATAAATTTAACCTGACATTATATTTTATTACTAATGTTGTTAGCATTATTTTTCAGAAAGAGCAAGAGCTTTTATGTGAGAATTTCTTATTTGGAGAAGTTTCATTTTGTTCAGTAAAAATTACACTCACTATTAAGCCAATTTTAATTTTTATCCTCTATTAATCTTTCTCCATGCAGCAGTTTCAGATTGCCAGATTTCCCCTCTTTATTCCCTCATTGCTTAAACTACTACTGATGTTGGCATTGTCATTTGCATACTTTTTTGTTGCTGTAGTAAAATAAAAGTGTTTGATTATACAGCTGTGGTATTCAGATTCAGGTATTGACTCATATTCAGTGTTGATAGTGCTACATTAGATATTTCTTGGCATAGTGAGAAAATTGTCTATAATATAATAAGAATGAAAATATTATATAGCCTTTGAAATCTGTTAAGAAAAGAATTAGAGTTGAAATAGAGTGAAAGAAGTAGCAGTAAAAAGAATGATAAAAATCCCAAATGAAAATAAAAATCCCTTATTAGAGTATGAAATCTTATTTCCTGTTCAAGGGAAGAATTGCCGTGCATTTCTTATTATTTAATATAGAATACAAAATACAATATTTATTAAAGTGCTGTATAATTGCAATAAGAACACACCCCAAATGTTCTGCCCGAGCCTTTGAAGCTTAGAAAAGCAAAGCCACTTCCACCAGCAGCAGTAAGACTTCAGTATAAGATGCAGCCAAAGTATCTCCAGCCTTAGAAGACAATGAAAAACTAAATACTCAACATTCATTAGAATCTCAGACAAGTACTATATTGATGCTTTTTAACATTCCCCCTGAGTAGTATCTCTCTTCTTTATTTTGAATTTTGGTGAGAATACTCAAGGAATTCTAATTTTTTTAAACTGTACTTTCTTCTGAGGTTGACATAATTTCTTTTAATTTGTGATTCAATAACTGATGACTTGGATGTCATTACAATCCTATAACTTTATTGGTAGTTATTTGACTAAAAATTAAACCTCAAACTTTAAAATGTTTGTTAGGATAAAATTCATTAGACATAGCTATATGATTCTGAGTACGTCCAATATTTGATGCAATCATGTTTTAGTGAAATGAAGTGACATGGAGCCTATAGACATGCTCAAGTCATTAGTAGCTATGCTTATACATCTCTTCTGAAATATCCCTGCTCCACTTCTGTGACTCACTGGATGTTTATTCACTTCATTTATGAGTTACAATATCTTTATTGAATTAGGCTTTTCTGATGCATGACATTTCTCTAGTATCCTTATCCACGTAGTGACAAGATCTAAGTTTCATTTATTAATATAAAAAAGATCTGGAAGACAAAAGAACAGCTTCAGTTTAACATATGAACAGGAATGTTATTAAACTGCCCATTATATTAGATATTTCAAAAGATAGAATCCAAAATATAAGATGGATTTGGGATTTTAAAGCTGATGTTATGCCAGCATAAATCATCTGGCAAGTTCAGAATGCAGAAAACAATATAAAGCACAATGTATTAAACTGACTTTATTTTGATCTTGAAGACATAAATACACAGCCCATTAATGCCCTACAGATAATGTGTTGATTGATGAAAAAGAGAGCTTTTATTTGGTATTGTGGTAAACAGGAGTCAAGATACGATAATATGATTCCCTAAAACAAATTTTAATACTCTTATGCAGTGTTTAAAAAAAAAAGGGTTAAAAATAGTCATGTTAGTTCACTACAATGGTACACTTATACTGTATCCCTACTTCAAAGATTTTTCTTTATAGTTGTATCATTTAAATAACCTTGGAGTAATAGACTCTAGTGACTCGGATAATTAGGAAAACTGCATAATTTTAATTCNATATATAACATCACTATGGAAAGTAAAGTTACATATTAATACAACTCAGAATTAAACACATGGAAGTTAAACATAAAATCCTACTGAAATATAAATATTTATCAGATTGTCACCTATACACCTTCTGTGCTTTATCTCTGGAGTCAGGAGCCTTAAAGAAAAAGTACACTGGAGATTTAAAACGAAATCTCAGGATAAGCCACAACTTGGCTCTAAGAAGCTTTGAATATCCTGAGATGCATCAGTCAGATTAGTGAGGTAATTTATCTAATGTGCTGGAAACTACTTGATACTAGCTCAAAATAATATGATGTCCAAAAGAACCCCCTACATTATTTTAGAAAAATGAAGATATTACAGAGTACTGAAAAACTGTCTTCAGTCACCATTTTCATAAGGTTTCTAAGTGTCATGATTTATCAGAAGTCTTAATTAAAAAGCTTTGAAACTTAAATTTTAGCCATTCCACATTTCTAATACTGTTTGAAGGACTCCATGTGAGAGCAGAATTTCTTGAAGATTAACCATTTCAAGTGGTCTGACTTACATTAGTCTCTAATGTGGTTACTCTTAGATGTCTTGTTTCTCTACTGCAACCTTGCACATACCTTCAAAAGGAGAATTAAATATAGTAGAGTCTGGTTTTATTTGCTTCTTCGTTAGCAATGTCATCTATTATCTATGTGCCATGTGGTGCATACATGTAAAAGGAAATGTCATAATTACTGGTGTACTAATTTCAAATTTCTATTTAAAGGTTTATATGAAATATCAGTTTGAATTTAATTTAATTTACAGTAATTTAAGTTGAAGTGTATGATAACAACTAAGCAATAGTGGTAGAAATCAACAGATATCAAATATTATTTTTCTCCTTGCCATTGAAAAGTTCTGCATGGAGAAATCAAAACTGAATGAAAGGTAGTCTCAAAGATCAGAAGTGTAAATGGACAGAAAAAAATGGATGTTGAGAGGAAATATTGTATGGAATGGGGAAGATGTCAAAAATGAAGGGGGAAAATCGTTGATTTACAGTAATTTTGAAATGAGATTTAATAAAATGGAGTGCCAATCCAAATGGTTCATGTTTTCCTAAGTGATCTGCAGATTTTTCTAGTGCACAAATGCTAAGCAGTCTTTTGGAAAATACCTTAGTGACAAACCAGTCTGGCAGACTTCGCTCTATGAAAACAGACTGTTGAAAGGAAAAAAAAGAAAAAAAAAAGGAAGCCTAAAAATAAGTTTTGATTTGCAAATAAATCTTAATTGCCAGGAATCCAGAATACTATTGAAGTCATTATGAGCCTTGTGTATTCAGCAGAAATTTGATAACTTGTGCATTTATGACTTTTAGAGACAGGCTTGAAATATTTGGCTGAAGTATTTCACTCCTCAACT
>VWZD01004563.1:14582-50753 GCA_013396695.1 Sakesphorus luctuosus | reverse complement strand
GTACTGCAAAATGGGAGAAGATGGGATTTTCTGAGGTTAGTATAAACCTCTCATTCTGAGAGAGTTGTACGCATTGTCAACAGCAAATTTCCAGTTGAGTCCTTAACATTACACTATGAGAGAATTACTGGCATCTGGTGCCTTCAAAGACTAGCAGTCAAATGGCCTAATCGGTTTGACTAGGAGACAAGCATTAAAGCTGAAATGGTAATCTGGTGCACAGATATGTTCAAAGGGAGAAGAACAAGAATATATAACCTCAGAGTAGTTTTATTTAATTTAAGGAAATATTCTGTTGCTGATCTACCCACACATGGAAAACAATGAGGTGATTACAGGGCAAACAGAGTAGCAAATGCGTAAATTATTTTGAGATATTTCTTTCCTTTATTTGTTTTATTCAGAAAGTAGTCAAGTAAAATGAATTTCACATTTTTTCTCTTTCTTCAGTGAATACATGAATTCTGTAATTTTGAGAGCAAGGAAAAACAACAGTTGAATTAAGTGATTGTCATGTTGATTGAAAAAGAGCGAAGAAAGAACTCATAAGAACAAGGAATAAAGGCTAGAAGACAGATCTCTACTCACACACACACAGACACACATGCAGAAAGGAGCCAGCCTTTCTTTGTCACAGATGTTAACAGTTTTAAACATATACATTACATATTTAACTCAATAGCAGTAAAGCAAGTGACATGTCACTAAACCAGGCAAAAAAACATAAACAGGTGTTGACTTTCTTCTCTTGAATTCTCATCCTGAATAGGACAGGGTGAATCCCATATTATTTGCACTTTGAACTGGAATGGGAAAATTGTCCCATCAACAGTAGACCAAGAAGCCACTATCTTTTGTCATGTCTGCCTGGACTTTTTCCCTGCACTGTCATAGAAGTCTTTACTACCTGAGGTCATGAGGCTGCTTTTCTTATTCTAGAAGAAACATCTGAAATAGACAAGATAAAAGCACCAACAGAGATGTATCTGCTCTCCTCTGCTGACTGAAATCAGGCCAGTTGTAGCATGGATTAAAGTCATCCAAGGGTCCTGGAGTTTGGAAATAACAGAAAAAGTAATTTCTCTCAATTTATTGCTTAGACATACTATGAGCAAATATCCCTTAAGGATGAACTTATCTGCTCTGAATCACAACCTAGGAGAGAGAAATAAGCATATATTCTATAAGTAATGGAGTATGTTCTTAGGACAAGGCTCCAAGCTGGGAGCTTCACACCACCCTTTAGGCTACAACTTTCTTCACATTATTCCTTAGCTGGTGTTAAAAGATCTTTGTGCTACTTCTGGCAGATATTGCAGAGAATGCTGGTATGAATCCAGAGATGGAAGCATTTTATTTCTTTTCAACACATACTTATGACAGTCCCACCTCAATTCTAGCCAGCAGAATTCTTTCATTTCCACCAATTATTCAGAAAATAACCTGCTTAGCCTTTTGCTCACCATTGACTCTAGACACTGACATTTTTTGGAGAGGAAGATCCTTCTGTCAAGGTCATGCAAGTTTTAGCATTCTGTTTTCTCCTACAAATACCAACCTCTCCTCCATGCAGGGTAGTTCTAACAAAACTAGAACTGGTAGAATGTCTAAAGGCAAAGGTAAGCCTCTTAAGAACATGGCTGTAACAAAATCCCTTAAAACCCACTTTCGTTAATTATCAAAGAAAATGGCATGTTGTTAACCAAGCTTTTATTTTACCAGCCAAAAGACCTTTGATTTTATAGTATTCACATCAGTAGGTGAGGTTTTGTAATATACAAAAGTCTGGTTGTTTTGACTGTAATAACTCTATTAAATTTAAAAATGAAACTGCTTTTGTTTTTGTCATTATTTAAATACTTCAATTTCAGACCTCTCCCAGAACTGTAGCATGCCATGAGAGAACTCAGGACTCAGATTATTTATCTAAACTGAGCCAAGAAGAATTCAGCTATGCTATCAACATGGGAACACAGCTGCAGAATGTGAACACTATGCTATCCATGGTCCCACTCTGAAAATTTAGTCTTGTTTGTTTCGTTTGTTTAGACTCCCCTGTCCAAGCATTTGTAGTGCACCATTACCTTACCTCTCTCCTAGCAGCTTCGGCCTCTGTTTTTGTTTTGTTTTGTGTTTTGTTTTTCTTTCCTTCTCAGATTAACCCCAAATAACACCAAAATGTGAAGAGTAGTATATTAATTCTAAAAGTTTTTTTAAAAAAATCTTAATTCTTCAGTAAAACTCTTTTTTATCTTGTAGCTAATCATCAAATCTTACCAGGATTCAGGTTTGAGAGAAAGAAAATGGGAGATTTGGAAAGGAAGAGCCTGAAGCAATCTTTATGTGACTGAGAATTAACTCCATCAAAAAAGTTGGAGTTATTTTTCATTATCTAGATAGCTATGGAAAAAATTAATATCAGTCTTACTTCAGTCCTTGGAAATGTCATCTAATGAGCCCTCCTGGGGGTTATCACAAGGCAAACAAGCACATGGTTGTGAAAGTCAGCACAGATTCATTAAGGGAAAATCATGCTTGACAGACCTCATCACCTTCTACAAAAAAATCAACCTCTTCAGTTGATGTGGGTCCAGTGGTGGACATTGTCTACCTAGATTTCTCCAAGGCTTTCAGTATGGTTTTCCACAGTCTCCTCCTAGTGGAACTGATGGGTTATGGTCTAGACAAGTGACGTGTACAGTGAGTGGGGAGATAGCTGATATTGAGCCCAATGTTTTCTAATATCTGGATAAATGATCTGGATGATGGGATCAAGTGTTACCCTGAAAAAGTTTGCTGATGATTCCAAAATAAGGGGGAAAGTGGGAGAGCAACCCTGCAGGATGACCTGCATAGGCTGGAAGAGTGGTCTAGAAGTTCAACAAGGAAAAGTCCAAGGTCTTTCATCCGGGAAAACATAATCCAGGACTGCAGCACAGACTGGGATCTAGTTGACTGGGGAGCAACACTGTGGAAAAGGACATGGGTGTTCTGATGGACAATAAGCTCAATATGAGTGAACAGTGTGCTGCTGTGGTAAGTAAAGCAAATGGGATGCTGGGCTGCATCAAGAAGGAAATCACCAGCAGAGATAAAGAAGTCATTATCTCACTGTATTTGGCCAGGTTTTGGTAGTGGGGGGACTACAGGGTGGCTTGCATTAGAAGCTGCTAGAAGATTCCTGTGTGTCTGGTGGAGCCAGCTGGCTCCAGGACACGCTTCCGGCTGCTGCCCAGGTCTGAACCAATTAGGAATGATAGCAATGCCTCTGTGATAACATATTCAAGAAGGAATAGAAAGTTACCGGGCAGATGAAAATCGCAGGAAGGGAAGAACAGAGAACATGTGAACAACAATGCAGACACCAAGGTCAATGGAGAAGGAGCGGCATGAGGTGTACTGGGCACCAGAGCTGAGGGTCCCCTGCAGTCAGTCCATGGTGCAGACCACAGAAAGGCAGCTGTGCTGCTGCAGTCCACAGAGGACAATTGGGGTACAGAGATCCACCTGCAGCCTGTGGAGGAGCCCATGCCAGAGCAGGTAGATGCCTGAAGGAGGTTGTGACTCCATGGGAGGCCTGCGCTAAAGCAGGGTCCTGGCAGGGACCTGTTGACCTGTGGGGAGAGGAGCCCAGATTGGAGCAGGTTTACCTGGCAGGACTTGTGGGCCACCCATGTTGGAAGAGCCCATGCCTAAAGGGCTGCATTCTGTGGAGAAGTGAGCCATGGAACAGCAGTTTTGTGAAGATCCATTTCCCATGAGACAAACCCACACCAGGGAGGTTCGTGAAGGACTGTCTCCCATGGGAGGGACCCCATGGGAAGCAGGGGGAGGACTCATCTCTCTGGTAGCGGCAGAAACAGAAACTGACCATAAACACCATTCCCCATCTCCTTGTGCCACTGCAGGGAAATAGGTAGAACTTGGAAGGAAGGAGGGGTGGGGGGAAGGTGTTTTTAAGATAATTTTAGTTCTCACTCTTTTGCTCTGATCCTGTCAGTAATAAATTTAATTAATATCCCCACTTTGAGTCTGTTTTGCTCATTATAGTGATCACTAAGTAACCTCTTCCAGCTCTTATTTTAACTCATGAATCCTTCATTCATTTTTTTTTCTCTCTGTGCAGTTGCAGAAGAGAGCGAGACAGCAGCTCTAATGGGTACCTGGCATCCAGACAGGATCAACCCACTACACCAGCTCTACTCAGAATCACAGAATCAACTAAGTTGAAAAAGACCTCTAAGATCAAGTCCAACCTATGACTTAACACCACCTCTTCAACTAGACCACGGCACTAAGTGCCACATCAAGTCTACTCTTCAACAGCTCCAGAGATAGTGACTCCACCACCTCCATGGGGAACCCATTCCAATGCCCAATCACTCATTCTGTGTAGAAATTCTTCCTAATGTCCAATCTAAACCTTGTCTGGTCCTACTCCTAGCTGACTGGGAGAAGAGAGCAACCTCCACATGGCTACTATCTCCTCTCAAGTAGTTTTACTTGGTACTTGCCAGGCCACACCTGGAATGCTGTGTTCAGTTTTGGTCCCTGCTGTGAAAAAATGTGTGGACAGGCTGGCGAGAGTCCAGAGAAGGTTCAGAAAGATGACCAAAGGACTGCAAACCTGTCATGTCAGGAAATGCTGAGACAACAGGGTTTGTTCAGGCTTGAGAAAAGAAGGTTTGTGGGAGACCTTATCACCATGTTTCAGTATCTGAGGGGTGGCTTCAAAGATGATGGACCCCTTTTTAACAAGAAGTCCCATGGAAAAGATGGGGGATAATGGGTACAAGTTACTCCTGGGAAGATTCCAATTGGACACAAGTGGAAAACTTTAGCAATCAGCAATTGGAATAACCTCCCCAGGAAAGTGGTTGATTATGCAACATGGTACTCTTTTAAGATTTGCCTGGTCAGTATGCTGGGCCATCTTGTCTAGCCCAAGTTTTTGACAGAAAAAACTGAATCAGATGATCCTCTTTCAAGCTTGTATTCTACAAGTCTGTGTTTCTATGAATATATAATGTTAAATTTAATTATTCTTTCAAAATTTCACTGAAATAATTTTAGAAATACTGTTTTACTGTACTTTTTAATCAATCAAAATTTAATGTTGTCAAATAACTAAATAACTTCTTAGAGGATTTTATTTCAATACAGACTGATGAACTCCCTCCTATTTGCTTTAAGTTGAACTGTTATCAGACATAAGCAAACTTTTGATAGATCATGCCAAGAGCACAATTTTAATCTGAAATGCTCAATTAAATTATTTAATTATATATATAAAACAACCAAAAAAAATTGAATGCCTACATACACAAGATACAGTTTTATCCCTGTTTTATGCATACATTGTATGTGATGTACCAGACATGCAGTTTTTGCCTTAGTTCCTGTCTGTAAAGAGTTAAGAATTAGAAAGTTTTGTATCTTTCATAGTTATGTACCAGAACATATAGAATATGTTAAAAATTGATTTGTGATGAGAAGATGTGAAATGAGATCCAGATTCTATTTTTAATCTGTTTTTGTTATATGCTGTTCTGTCATGGTCTGTCAATAATTTTTCCTGAGCAAGCAGATTTTTTATCTTTGTGCACCATGGTTGCGTTTCAGAACAGCTTGATGCACACCATAAATTTATCACTGAATTTCTAAAGATGGAGATAAAACCCACTATTCATTTCCCTGTCAAATCAACATTTAATGGAAGCTTGGGGCTTTGTCCTGTGTGAGGTAAAAGAGTGAAAAACCCAAGCAGCAAATTAAGAGCAGAATGGAATTTTTATTATTTTGGAGAAAAGATCTTAAAACAAGACCAGTGAGACTATAACCAGAATGAAAAATAATAAGACATTCTAAAAAGGATCCATTTAAATGGCTTATATTCAAGAAATATATCATTTTATTTTAGGAACAATTTATAGTTAAAACCATATGGAAAATTATTTTACAGTTCCTTAGGCACTGACATGATGCATATTTTCTTTCTTACAGTGAAAAAAATAGAAAGGGGATATAATATCATCAGTAGAACCTTTCAAGGCCATCCCTGTTTACATAGAAACAAGGATATTCTCGTGTTTGAGCTGGTACCAATGCATAATTCTATCCAAGTGCAGTTCTTAGAAATGTGATAATACATCAATTGATATAAAATCCTATCTGTCCTATTTCTTAGAAGAATAACTGAAGAATAGCAATGTAAAAACAAAGGTGTCTTAGCTAAGTTCTGAAACATTCTCACTGGATTAATACAGCACAGTGATCTAGAGAAAACAGTTGGACAATTAAGACTATGGATAAATATATAAATAGCAGCCATCAAGCATTCCAACGTGTGTTATCCATTCTCATTTGATGGAATTTATTCTAATTAAAAGGATTATCTTGACATTCTGTGCATTTTGTTGTACTGTGAAATTATAACACCTAATTGTCAGACCTGCAGCTAAAATATAAAATTATGAATTAATGTTAATAATTTCAGTGTACCATCAAATGTTGACTGGTGAGAAAAGGCTATTTTTTTATTAAATTTTACTATTATAATTATATTGAAGGAAATAACATGTTTGTTTTTTTTTCTAAAAATGTTCAGTTATTTTACATGGCTTTAGGTAAGAACTTTCACCGGCATATGGCCTTTGATACTTTCAACTCAATAGGTGTCACTTAGAACTCTTACTTAGAATTATTTTAGTGATCTTCTACAGGACACAGTTGATTTTTTGTCATATTTAAATGAGTCTAAAACTGTGTTGCTGCCCAAGATCACATTTAATGCACACTCAAAATTTATACTTCAAAATGAGGATGTATATTTCTGGTTTTAGGATTTTGGCTTAGCTGAATATAGTGATATGAATGTTTTTTTATTAAGAAGAGTCCAGAATTTGAACAGCTAGTTAATCTGCTTCTGCTGTGTCAGAGGACTTTACAGCAGCTACTTCTTGTGCTAAACTCTTCTATTTAGAGAGAATTGCTTGGAGGTTACAGATGTTCAAAAATAGTGCTTCAATCTTTTAAGACTTTTTAAAATGCTTTTGACTCCTCTGAACATATGCATCAAATGACAGAGACAGCTATCCAGGCTGACAGACAGACATAAGGATTTCTGAAGGAATCAGCCTACCTAAGTCTGACATTGTTTTAACATCTCAGTCTTTAGCTTCATTTATGCATAGGCAAAGAGAAGATCCTAAAATGGAACACAACTTGATTGGCTAATTCATTGATTTTTAAACTAAAATTAATTATGACAGCTCTGAAGTTGATAACATCTTGATATAGGATTCAGCCTGGAGTGGAGGAGTCAATGGCTGCAAGCAAAAAGTCAAAATAGAATTTTACTGATAGTTATTAACAGTGTTATAAAGGAAGCTGACACTATTTCAGTATAAAATTGTACGGAATATATAACAAATATGTATTAGGTAGGAGATATTATTTCCCTATACTTAAGGTGAAATTTTCCCTGCTGGAATGTGTTTAAAATATAACTGAATGAATGCATCCTTTCTTAGAAAGCTACACAATTAATATCTAGTAGGAAAATGTAAAAATTGGTATTGTAGGTGTTTCTTGAGATATCAGTGTCCTATCACAAGCCCAAGAAACAAATATTATTTCCATACTCAGCATCATAACACTCAGCTTTAATTTAAAAAATACGAGTGTCTTGCACGTACACACGCAACAATGTCTAACACAACCTAATTGGAATTTTCATCTGTAATTCCAGGTAGGCTGTACAATTTTTACATCCAATTGCCATACTGTTTTGCTCTGATTGCAAAATTATAAATAAATTTGTCAAAATCTCTTTGAAGACAGATTAACATAATACCATTTTTGTACAACATCCAGTATTGTGCCCTAAGAGGCACAATATTGGAGCTAATTTTATATCCACAGTAAATAAAGATGACAATATTAGCTGATTTGCATGGAAAAAAATTCATTACTCTGACTTCTACCACCTGGACATCCTTCTGGTCACTGAATCTTCTGTAAACTTGTTGTATGAGCTATTTCCCAGACTTGCAAATGGGAAGAAAGAGAAAAGCCTGGAAAGAAGACTTTAAAATTTGTTGTTCTGTAAAGGTTGTTATAGGTATTCCTGAAGTGCTTCATACTAACTGTTATTATTGATGTCACATCTCTTTGAATGGAAATATGTTTCAGCAGTATCTCATATAGTGGTACAGGAACAGGTTCTGTGTGGCTCAGCCACTGTCCCACTGCTGTGTTCTGTGCCTCTTGCAAGGATTCTGCTTACACTGCGCTCGGGGACTTTATGGCAGTGTCTGACATGGCTATTTATGTGTAGTTGGCAGCTACACAGTGTACTTAGCTTGGTGTGAATAACTGATTCTGTAGACAAAGCAAAAAATTGGAAAAATATTTGTTTTGGGTCATACTAAAACACATGAGCCTCCTTATTACTCCTGAAGTAAAACACTGCAAATATTTTGGTTTATATCAAATTAGCATACAATTATTTTCTAGAATTCTTTTTTTTCCTGCTGTTTTAGTATCTGTTCTCTTTGCTTTGCTCTTTGAGAAGACTAAGTTTTCCAAGTTTTCCAAGAGTAATACACTAATACTCCTGACATTTCGATGTTGTGCACCTCGGGGGACCTTTTAATACATGTAGTGTGATGTCTTAAGTATGTAAAGTGCAAGAAATAGGACATGTTAAGATGCATGTCCTGTAGAGCAGGAGAACCAGAGCTTGAGTTGTCACAGGACTGTTTTAGGGGCAGTGAGGATTAACAATTTGACAGTCGTGGGTCTTGCCACTTATGACAAAGTTGGAGTGGCTTATCAGCTTCCTTCTTCACGGTGGTGTATTTCTGCTTGTCATGTAAGTGGAGATGGTATCACATCCAAACTATGAAGCTGTTTCTCCTACCTAGTGTATGGCACAAGGGGGTATTAAGTTTACTAAGAAGGAAGAGAGAGGAAGTTCCCAAACTCCTGTACAGATGGCAGAAACCAACATGGCACTTTGCTTTGGTGTTATTGTTGGTGCACTGGCTACAATTAATTCTTTTGTAAAGCCTTTAGATTAATAGACCTAACGTTTAGAAGAGATGAGGACCCTCTCAGTGGTAAATAAAAGGTACTGCTTACTTGAATGGTGAGGGGATTTAGAAGGGCCTATGGATTCCTTCATTGTGGGAATTTTATGTGGTATTTGGCTTAGAAGGTAAAGCTGTGTACTGAACTGCCTTAGTGTGATGTACCTTTAAGGAACTCATTACTGACCTCAGAAGCAGCCGTGCCGACCTTTACGGCAGATGTGGACACTTAGCCAATTACAGCAGGCTATTGTAATGTAAATAACATCATTAGCCAATAATGAGTGTCAGAGTGGCATAGCTGCGGAGGATTACAGTTCTAAAAGTGTATTTAAGTTTGCGTGCGCATTAATAAAGTGTCTGTTGTTGCTAATTCCTATAAAATCGCCTACTTCAGAACACAAACCTGTCTCCCCCCATACTTCATAAAGGCAAAAAAAAAAAAAACAGAGATAGTAACACACCTAGCATTCGTCTTTTATGCTGTATATTAGACAAATTAGCTGACCAAAGATAAATATGAGCCCTTCAAAATGTCTTCATTGTGAGTTTTATAAATTAGGCAGCTAAAGTTCGTTTAATCAACTGTCTCTCTTTTCATCCTTTTCCTTTCATATGGAGAAAAATATTCCCAGGCCAGACAGCCATGCATGATATCTGTTAGGCTTGTCATGGATGGCTGGAAAGCCTTAGGAATACAAGATGCTCATTACTTCTTACTCACAGGTCCCCCCCATGTTCACCCATGAACATCTCTCACTTGCTCCTGAACAAAATACAGTGTTTGTATTGAAATTCTCACAACTGCATCTTGCAGAAGGGCTCTGAATGCTCAGCTGCTCTCCACTTCCACCAACTTCTTTGTAGATTGATGCCCACAAGACATTTTCTGGGAAACACTGAGGACAGACAGCAATTAGAAATTCCTAGAAGCCTGTGGTGAGTACCAGATGTATGTTTACCTTTAGGTACTATTAACTGCAAGTAGGTTGAAGTCTTGCTTGAAAATGGAAAATCATACAGATTTTCATGTTCATGAAGTAGCTTATAAAGGTTTTTCTATATTCTCCAAAAACATTTGTGCATTTCTTTGGATTCTGAAGCTCATTGAATAGCTAAATATGATGAGAAATGTGAGCAGAAAGAATCCAATGAAGTTGGAGGCCATATTGATGACAACATTTGCAGATACTCCAGGGAAGATATCTACACTGAGAATATCCTTTGGGATCCACATCTTTCAAAGAAGATTGTAAATCTCCATGGTAAATGCAAGGAAATTGACTCACAAGTTAAAAGATTTCATAGGTTGTGGCCTTTTAGCCTCATACTTGCCAAGAACTATTATATGAAAGGTTGACAGCTAAACCTCTCTCCTGATTTTCCCCATGTGCTCCCCTGGCCTTTCAGTTCACCCTTACTTACAACCTGGCCTTACGGAACCAGGATGTCTAACTAGTTTTCAGAAACTTATCTTATTTGTTCTATTTAGCCTCTCTCTTCACTATAATTTCCACTGACTCTGGTAACTACCCACTCATCCCTACTTAGCTTTACATATATTTTAATTTATATTATGTAATTTTAATTTAAAAACCCCCAGACTTGCCCTATCTCCATCTCCCTTGTATTTTTGTTTGCACTGTCCTTTACCTGCAAGGCTTGGGCAAGTGTTATAGACATTTAGCAGAGTTAAAATGATGGCAGAGAAAAATATCAATAGGATTTGGGCAGGGTTTACAAAGTTTTTCGAAAGTGGTCAAGGGAGCTTTTGTGCACGTACAAAGCAAACCATTCAGACACCTGGGGATTTTGAACATCTAAACCCAGAAAAATACCAGATTAAGGTGTTAAATAGCTGCTGAGATCATGGGGAGGTTGCTGAGATAAACTGCAAAATCAGATTTAGTCGTGTAGTTCCACCTTCTCAACTGATTTAGCGAAGAAGATTCTAGATACAAATATATACCTGGTGGGGATGCAATAGTTCTGAAACAAGTCCCAAAAGTTTATTTGCCTTAATAAATCAAGATTCTTCTGAGAAATGAATTTAAATTGTTAAAATTCATGGTAAAAATGAAAATAAATACTTGCATAAATAGTAAAGATAATAAAACTTACTATTCTAATTTAAACTAATATGATAATACATCTGTTAAATATCAGTTAGACCCAGTTAGTCTGAGACAGGATTTTTCCAAATTAGCTTTCCATAAAATCTTATTCTTTAATGTCTACAACAAAGATTGTTCAACATCCCATATTGTTTTTAGTTGATGTGGCTGTTGCTTGTTCATAAATGGTAAAAACTTGTATGAGCCCTGAGCTAGAAGTCATTTTCCTTCTGCTTGATAATGTGGCTTCCTACCACTGTCCTGAACATTACCAGAAATAATTTGTTTAAAATGTAAAATGTCTCTGCATGCTGCTTCTCCAATATTGTAACAGTAATTGTGTAATTCTGTCTGTAATTTCAGATGTTTGGAGCAGCTTCCTTATTTGATGGTATCTCATCAGTAGATCATGTGAATGCTATGTGGATAAATAATGCCTCTCGAAAACTGAGATTTGTAAGATTAGGCATGGAATTATTTTTCTTGAACCAGTTTGTTCTTCACAGTATTTGAAATAGCACTGAAGCTTTTTATTGACATGCACAATGACATCTTCAATAAGTACACCGGCTGATTTTGTGGAGAATTCAGAATAGGTTTGTTATACTTTCAAAATACTTCAGGGCTGAATGGGAAGAAGAAAGGAGAATGCTCTCAGGAAACATCTGTTCTTTGTCACTCCTAAAAAATTAAAAAATTTGGCCCATTTGTATTCAAAATAAATTTTGAAATATTATGGACAAGTATTATATAAAACTGATGGAAATCTTGTTCTTCTAAAAGGCAATCACAGCCTCCTTAAACTGAAGGTTTTTGTAATAGCTAAAAAGAGACATAACTTAGAATACATTAGACAAAAGGATAAATTGCAAAATCAAACCATTGTGTTTGGTATAGAAGATGATCTCTTTTGTCACAAAACCATATCCTATGAAAAACCAAACTGAAAGTACTGTGCAATCTTTTAATCTTGCTACATTGGCCTAGGGGGTTAGGCATACAACTCGGCACATCTGAGTGATCCTAGCTGCCATAAGGTATGAAAGAGGCCCATGAAATTGATACAGTAAGGTCATGACTCACATGGGGCACACACACCTCAGAAGAATGAATGATTTCCCAACTGCTGTCACTTTGGGATACTCAATTGAAACCAGATAAATGGCTACTTACCAAAATTGTAGAACCAAAAGTAGTTGGCTAAATCAATCAGAAAGTTGGGAACAAATGTTTCAAAGGAGAGGAATCTCTACTGGTTTAAACTCTTCTAATATCAAGAGAGGGAAACATATACCATCAGTTTTAAATAGTAGCTAGAAAACAGATTATCTCCCCATTTTACAACAGTCTCCTGTTGGTTGCAGTTTTGTGAAGTGGTATCAGAGCTTTGTAGATAAGTTTTAAGATGCTGTGAAAATTAGTGTTATAGATTCATGGGAATTCTTTACAATGGATTTGTCTGATATTTTATGTAATTTGGTGACAGAAATATTATGGAGGTCCTAGAAGAAAGTGGTCCAACAGCAGGTGAGGAAAGTTTTTCCAGCCTGGAATTTAGACCAGCATGAGGGAAGAGCAGGGGGTGTGCTTCAAAGACAGCAATTCTTAGAAGTTTAGTTGACTGTTTGGTGTACAAGAAAAAGAAAAAAAAAAAACAAGGAAAAAGAGAAAAGTTTCAGTAGTTCCATATCTTCTTAAAATAAAAACTTGGTCCCTTGACAATTTAAAGCGTCATTTAGAACACATTCCTCATGAGTGCGCTGAGGATATTTTTCCTACTGGCACAATAAAATTTAAAATAGGTATTCCAAGAAAGCTTAAAAAAAATTTAAAATTGTTGGAAACTATGTGTCAAATGCCAGTATGATTAATCTGGGAAAAAACATGCATACTTGAGTGACTGGTTCTTACAGGAGGATATAATGATTTGTGGGGACATATTGAAGAATAAAACTATAAAATGGATTAAGAGAACATTTAAATTGCATTTTTAATTAATATTGAATGGGAGTATTTTTTTTCCCAAAGCAAACAAAAAAAAGTTGGTATATTTTCATTTGATAAGACCATGCATCCTACGATAAAAGGAGTTGAGTTTTAAAAATCAGATTCTTTGTTACTGACCCTTTCGTTCCCTTAAAAGGAAAAACAAATGTTCATAACTTACTTCTGATGTCACAAAAGATATTCATATACTGCTTTGTTAGCAGTAAGTGCCCATGTAGTAAGCTGAAATGATCTCAAAGTTTTTGAAATACTATAATTTTAATTAATATTATTTTATAAATAACAATAATAAATAAATGTTGGAGAAGTCTTCAGCATCTATGCACCTTTTGTTATGGGCTTTTTCTGTCATCCTGAATGGATGTATGCATGTGAAACTACACAAAAAAAGCTACACCCAAAGAAGTTTTCTGTTTGCATTCTGTTTGGCACCCACTCTAACACTGGTTGAACATCTTTTCATTGGAGATGAAAGGTGGAAGAAATTACCTTGGCTGGGAGACCATGCGATTTTGTAGTGATGGTGGTCCCTGGGGAGATGGAAATGTAATCTTGAGAGGGACAGCAGTCTAGAGCTATGGCTACCCCACCTCCTGAGAGGCTATTCTGGCCATTGGACTCTTACTGAAAAACCACTGGTGTCATAACTTACTTTTCAGCCTTCTCTGAGCAGAGTCACACAAAAATATTCATCAGATGTTAAACATTATATGAAGACATCTGCATGTAGGAAAATAGATATGCTGGACTGCTGTCTAAATTTCAAGATGATTTTAAGCTTCTAAATTGTCTCTCAGGCAGGCTCTCAGTGTTCTGACTGCCATTTCCCATGTCCTCTATATCAAAGAGAGAATAGTAATTCCTACCACAACAATGTTTTATATGTCTGAAACTATTATTCTTGGATTTGAACTTTTCCAGGACTGAGATCTGGGAAACAGAAAGTTCTATCTAACATTTTCAGTAAAGATAGTTCAACTGAACAGTGCAAAAAAAAATACGCTTGATAAATTACAGAAGTGTTCTTCTAACTTGCAATTACATGAGAGCAAGAAAGGTGCTTTCAGTGAGATATATTCAAATTATGACTTCATGAATATCACAAGCTGGGCATGGTTAGTGTTTGCCTCACTAGATTTTTACTTAGCACCTGAGGTATTCCAACAAGCAAGGCTGCATTGGACATTCACAACTAATATAGATGTTGAATAAAAAAAATTGCCAGTGGTGTAAATGACTTATCTGCAACACTCTGCTCTCATTCCCTGCAGCTGTTCTTAAATGTTCATAGCTGTGAAGTCTCACACAGTTTTACAGTCATAAGAGAGAGTTTCCCACTTGTCCTTCTGCAGATGGTCCTGATCCAAAGCAGACCATAGTCTGAGACTCCGAGGTTGGGATACATGTGATCTAATTTCAGATGTCTACAATGAGATTCATATGAGTCACTGGGATGAGGTAAATCCCACCCTGCAAATGCTTCTTTCATTCTGCTGAGTTTAAAGGTTGTCTAATATAAATTGGTTCAGTGAGGAATGTTTACTTTTCATTGCTACTGACTTCAGTATATTTGTGTCAAGGACAACTGTATGCTACAAATCTCCCTGTGTTTGTTTTCTGGAAAATGATGAAAAATATCACATGCAATAGAAGTTAGTTTTGATGTGGGTGTCCTAGAAGCTATAACCAAACACAAAGGAACTTTTTCATCAGAGTGATAACATGCTTGTAGGGACAGATTCTCTTTTTATTCTTCCTAGTGCAAAGTGGAAATAATCTTGCAAAATCAGTAAAGGGAAACTGCTGCCATTATGTCCATGGTTTCAAAAGTCTGTATTTTCTCAAATATTTTGCTTTTGGTGATCTATTGCTACAATCATATACTTTTACTATATAATGAAATCTTGAATTTTTGTTAACCACGAATCAGCCCAATTTAAAGTTAAATTTTGTATACTATATTCCTCAGGTCTTCAAATGTTTTAGATTCTAATTTCTATTGTTCCCAATGCCTTTGAGGGTCTAGAATTTGATGAATATATTTAGGTTTGCCCATAATTTCTTTCAACCATCAAATTCACTAGTCAATAGATAAGTCACTATGTGCACATTTTAGTTATAGAGGAATGCAACTTTCTCCTTTTCCTAGTCTTGTGAAAAACAAAGGGAGTTCCATTTCAGTGTTGTCAAACCAAATTTAAGAAACAGAAAATTAGGTGCAGGTTGCCTCCTTTCTGGGATTCCCCCAAACTTATTTGCCTCTCATTTGATTTTTATTACTTCATTAAAAATACAGTTAAAATGAAGTATCAACCAACAACTTCTGTTTATAATTCACTTTTAGGAAAAAGATTTTGAGAAAATGGAAACAGTCCAATCAAGAGCATTGGAAGACTTGCTTCCTGGTTTTATGAAAATTTAGAAAATCTAATAAAATTGGGAAACTTATAAAATTTAGTCATTGCATGGATGGTCCATAACCTGTTTCGTATAAATAACAATTAATGCTAACCTCTGCTTGTAAACGTTACTTTATGAAAAGAAGTCTATCTTTCAAAATGCTTTCAAGCTGAACAAAAAGCTTAGCTATACAGACTCTCCAAGTGAAGAAGACAACACAGGGTGTGTCAAGAAGGATGGAGAAGAACATACATCTGCAAACCACAGACTCCACAGTACAACCCAGCCATGAGTAAATTTACCCAGCTGGCAGAAACCAAAGTTCAAATCAAGACCAAAAGTGCCAAAAAAAATTATTCTGGTTCGAGTACATAGTTCCAGACCTGAAGCTGTCCCCAAACTCTTCCCAGATGTCCTAACCCTAGTCAAACATTTCATTGTGGAGTCATGCTGTAAGCCCTTTGTAGCTTGTTTATTCAGGGTTCCAGCGGGGAGATGAGTTCCAGCAGCTTGGAAGGGTTCATCTGGAGAGGCAGATGAGGCACAGAGCTGCTCCAGGACTTTCCAGTTTAGATTTCACTAGAACTAAGGCAAGTTTTAGGGAAAGATAATAATAATTAGGCATGCATTCACTGGAACATAGTTCCAAAAGCATTTAAAATACATTTATCCTGTCCATTTAAATCACATTATTCTTGTAAGGAAATAGCTAATGGGTGATTTATTAAATACTTATTTCTCTGGGACATATATAGTCAAAATACCCCACACAATATCACAGGAATGTGTGTTACAACTCATATTGCATCCGTACCTTTTTCATATATGATCCAAAGAAAGATAGATCCTTCCCGGTGAGAACTAGTCATTAAATCAGTGCATCATTTCCTTCAAATAAATAAGCACACCTTATTTCAGGCAGTCTCCCTGCAATTTCTTGATATTGATTATATTGAAGATGCAGCCAGGCTCTTCTTGGTGATGCCAGTATTGGTGGTGTCATTCTTGTTCCAGCAATAAGACAAGAGGCAATGCGCAGAAACTGATTCACAGCAAGTTCCACCTGAGTATGAGAAAGAACTTCTTTACTGTGTGTGTGACCACAAACTGGAACAGATTGTCCAGAGAGGTTGTGCAGTCTCTCTTACTGGAGATATTCAAGAACTGCCTGGACTCAATCCTGTACAATGTGCTCTGGGATGACCCTTCTTGAGAAGGGAGGTTGGACCAGATGACTGGCTGTGGGTCCTTCCAACCTTACCCATTCTGTGATTCTGTGAGACCCCAGGAGATTCAAGCAGCTGCAACATTCATTCTTTACTGTTCTGCAGACACTTTGGTGGGGGGTGTTATGAGAAGGATGTCGTACCTGCGGTAAACAGGAGTGTTTCCAGAGTTCTGGGTCTGGATGCACATACAAATTTGCATTTTGACAGTCTGCCAGTGGCCAGGGTAGGACCATGGTGTGTACCATTTACCTTGGTACTCTTTTGTATGGAGACCTGAGGCTGTGGGCTTGTGTGTCATGGGGTAGCACAGTGTTAGATTCTACTCTGAACAGCCCCATGTCAAGACAACAAAATAACCTGGTCTATGCATAGACTTTGTAAAACTGGGACTCAGCTATCAATACTAACCTTTATTTAAAGGAATTAAGGACTTCTTAAAGCTAGGCTGGAAGCCTGATGTAATGATCAAGTCATATGTCTGGCTGTCATCAATTCCTGAGTTCTGATCTGGGCTTTGATGCTTGTGGCCTCTGCGGTCTTGGGTAAATTGTTTCTGTTTTCTGTGCCTGCAGAAGGGAACAATGATATTTCTCCTCTTTCTCCTCTTCCTCCTCCTCCTCGCAAAGAGGTTATGCAAATTCATTAGTGACTGTTTGTGAAGGGCTTTGAAGTAGAAAATCACTCCATAATTGCTAAGCATTATTTAATAGCTTTTATAGTAGGCATTTCCTTCTGAATTACCCTGCTTGATGTTTCATTAAAATGACATCATGCTCACTTGCAAATTATAGTGGTAGGTCATGTGCTTGCGAGTATAATGAAGCATGAAGAATTATAGACATCCCTCCCCCTAAATAAATTAATTTGCAAGAAGTTATCACTACTGGGGTCAGAGTGTAGGTGTTTAGTTTCTCACATCAATGATCCTGATTCTCATTTATTTTTATTGATTATTGTAACAATAATTTGAAACTGCTTTTTTCAATACCATAAAGGAATTTTTCCTTCTGAGATTAAATAAGGTTATTAGTCTGTGTGTGATCTATTAATTAAATAACAGAAGTTGAAACAGAACTATTATTTGCAGTAACTGCACTCTGAGACCAACAAAAAAGGATAAAACCACAAGAAAATAAGAATAAAGTTATGCTACTTGGCATTGTCACAGGGCAAGAAGAACAACGTTTTGACTCTTATGCTGTAATTTTATGAAGGGGAGCATAGGAGTGCTGTGCAGAGGCCACCTCAAAGCTTCTGCTCCAGTGTATTTCATATTTGGACTCTAGGGCTCTGTCTGAACTGCTGGATGAGAGTGCTTTGTGCTGTATTCTCCAAATACAGCCCATCCATGAAGCTGTAAGTCCTTTCACATGTATTCAGGTCTTCATCTGAAAGATCCCCTCTAGAGATAGGCAGGATTCAGGCCTTGGCTCAATGTGCAGCTACCTGGGGTCAGGGTGAGCATCTAGGAGCTGGAACCTTGGCAAGCACCATTTATCCCAAGCTAGGAACACAACATGACTCTGGTAGAACTGGGAGATTGGCTTTTCTGTAAATTAAAGAGCAATAAGATTTTTTTCCTAAACTACTTTCATGGCTATACTACTTCAAATCACTATTTATTTCAAGATATCCAACCTTGCCTGGCACTTTTCAAAAGTGGATATTATTCTTAGTTAATATCTCTCTAATGCTTACATTACAACTTAGGATAATAACAATATTGGCTATTACGAAGTGAAATCAATTTATTGGACTCATAAAAGCTGTGTTTTGGTGTGTGAGTTTATTACTTTTTGGAATAATTTTTGGCTTGTAAATAGGAAGCATCTTCAAGATATTGCTTTACAAACATGGATTTCTATTAATAGGTACAAAACTAGGACACATTTCAGGAACAATATAAAGATACAGAAATAAAGCTTAGGCTTTTATGTACTTTTCCCAAATTTTTTTTTATACTATTTCAGTATAAGGATTGTATGTAGTGGGACAAAGAGTAACCATCAATGTCTGTATTCTCAACTGAAAGAAACATAACAGTGAAATAATTTAACTCCGGACAGAAAAACACATATTAGGGACCTGCATTCCCCAGCTGAAAACTGATATTCAGGAGAGATAGCAAAAATTAATGTTCTGGAGAGCAGAGCATGCTGTTAAGTGTCTATGGCACCAGCGCAGGGGGAAAATGTCTGGACATGCTATTTGCCAAATAACTGTTATTTGTGAAGGAGTAACTCCAAACTCCTATACTACTGCTTTGGCACACTGAGTGATCCAATAAATGAAGACAGACGCTGAACCTGGTCTCCATGTACCCTACGTAATTAATGAAAAGATCTTAAAGAACATTTTCCTAGTAAATTAAAAAAGAATGTGTTGGGTTTTTTAACTTTCAATGTTACAATGTATCCTTCTTGGTATCCCAGTCAGTCTGGTTTTTTATGTGTTTCCTTTTAATGGAAACCCACTGAAAAACATAGAAAAATGAATGAATGAAACGGTAAAACTGGAAAACCTAAATGTGAAATTTAGATTTTATTTCCTGAGCTGTACAAAAAAAAAAAAAAAGACAGATGAGCATAAAGCCAACAAACATATTAACATAATAGATTCAGATAATTATTCACTTTTGCTCCCTCAAATTAAAAAAGTGAGTAGAATTTTACCCTCTTAAAAGGGCCGAAAACCATCACAGAGAAAGAGAAAGAAGCAGCTCTGAGTGTTTGGATTAAAACTTCGCATCCTTAGATGGTGCAACCTGGCTGACTACTTTACTTTTTCGGAGAAAAAGACTCTTCTATATATGGCTTCTCTTGGAAATGAGTTTCCCTCCTACAGCTCATTTCCTCTATAGCCAAACAGACCACCCTCTACAGGCTGCTGGCAGCAGTATCATCCAGAACCCTCAGGAGCCTGAGACTTCGTTTGGCAGTCAGAAATAAGAACTCATCAGATAAATCAGTCGTATAGCCCTAGTTTTCCTGTGTTATTGAATTCACGATAATTGTGAAATCTTTTAATTTAGAAAAGGCAAATGAAAAGTGCATGTGTACGTTGTTCGGAGTTGGCAACCTTGTTTGGCATGATTCCTCCTACATGAAGGGAAAGGCTCTATTTGCACAATAATGTGCCTTACCTAGTCTTCACATAGCAAGAGAGATTTTGTCTCTTTATTTCTGTGCAAGTTCACTACACATTTTTCTTCTGAACAGCTCTCGCATGATAATTCTTGAGAATATAAGTATTCTCTCTTTAAAAATCTATTTGTTGCAGATATTAGAATACAAAGTCTGCTTTGCTTTTTAATGAAATGCCCATATTCCACACAGCCCTCGGCCTATCAGTTATTCCCAATTATTTCAGGTCACGCTCAGTTTAAAAATTAATTGAAAAGAAATTAGTCCATAAGGGTATAGCCATGAATTGTAGTTTTGGCAGACAGTGGGATCAAAGTCTGTGGATGTAATCACTTTACTTTGAAAAGCATTTTAGATGTGTAAAATTTTTAAACTTGCCACGATCATATATGGCTTTAAATTGGTCTTTGCACACATCTATTCATCTGTATAATGCAGGAGCACTGTAGGAAAAATAAATAATACAGGAATTACTTTGGCATACCTATCACTATTATTTCATCAAAAATGCAACTGCCATCCTGAAAAAAAAATTAAACCAATCCAAACCCCAACCCAAATCCAAAAAACAAACACCAAACTCTTTCCCATTTTATAAATGAATTTATTTACTAGATTTAGAGTCTTTCAAAGGTCTGAGAAATATAGCAGACCTTTGCTATAGCAGTTGATTTCTAATATATGATATATCCACAGCATTTCTAGTTATGCAGGAGACTGAACGATGAGAAAGACATCAATGCTTAACTAGACTATATGAAGAAAACAAAACTTCCAGTGTGCTGTTTGTAGTTCATCAGAGATAGTTCAAATGTTGATCATGACAAATAAGTGGAAGTGGCAGAATCTGAAGTAAAGTGCAACAAGGCATTGAATTTGGGCCATGCTGAACCATCAGGTTCCTCTTGGCAGCGTAGAGTCAGGGAGTTACAAAGTGGGGGAAAGGATAAGGATGTGATTTCAGGTGTGGGTTAACACTTTAAAGTGAGTAAGTGCTTTCTTTCTGAAACAATTTAAATGGTTTGAATCCATTCCGAACCTCCACTCTCAGCCTGATAATGGCACTTTGTTCTGCTAAAGTGATGATACATACAGGTGATATTTTGCCCTCTAAATTTAGGGGTTTGGGAAGCAGGAAGCAAACTAAACGTGTTCCTCCAAGGTTTCCTTTTCTAATCTTTTAGAGATGAGGTCACTAAAGTGAACAACAGAAAAATCAGTAATTCCTTATAAGACTTACAAATACAGTACTTGAACTCTCTTTTAAGCTTTTTTCCTATTGCTTTGCTTTGTCATCTGCCTCCTTCTGCAATATAATCTACATTAAAATATCTGCAATCCAGGCCTGAGCATGTTTGAAAGATGCTCCAGCAGCCCGAGGATTTAGAGAGGGAGGTCTGCTTTTACTAAACAACTCAATACAAGTGATGTATTCAAAATTCAGTTTTGACATTAATCTTTAAGTACAATCAGGGTCTTCTTTCAGGGATACAGGCAGAGCTGATGGAGGAACAATCTTCCTCATTTCTGTTTTAAGAATCTACAGTGTGAGCACCTAAAAATATCAGCTTAAGCAAAATTGATAGTGAAGAAGAAGCACATGGGTGAGTTCTTTATACTAGACATAGTATTCTGTCTAGGAGCCATCTGTCAATGGCTACAGTGTTTTAAGACAAAACTAACAAATACATAGCACAAAGGTTCATCTTTCCACTGTCTGTTTTGTCTGAGACCAACAGATGTATTAAGCAATAAGTGTAGATGTAAACATGTGTTAAGCTTAATTTCCTGTTTAGGAAGTTAAAGTGAGTGAATGTTAAAAACATTTAAAATGCTAGTTGGCTTTCTAGGGTAATAAGCTTCCTTTAAAAATATAATTTCTCAATAAAGAACAGGAAAAAGTAGGGGTTTCCAGCAAGAAAATTGTTACCTGAGGAGCACGGATATTCCGGATTTATGAAAATCAGACTGAAACTGTAGACAAGTGTAGCTTTAAATGCTTAACAATAGGATTATTTTTTTTCCCTATTAGTCAGAATTCTCAGTTTGATGCTCAGATTTATCACAGAAGTCAGGAATTATAGAATCATAGAACCACAGAATATGCTGAGTTGGAAGGGACCCATCAAGATCATAGAGTCCAACTCCTGGCCCTGCACAGGATACCCTCAGAGTCACATCATGTGCCTGAGAGCATTGTCCAAATGTTTCTTGAACTCTGTCACACTTGATGCTGTGACCACTTCCCTGGGGAGCCTGTTCCAGTGCCCAATCACCCTCTGGATAAATTTTTTTTTTAATATCCAATCTAAACGTCCCTTGACTCAGTGTCATGCCATTTCCTCAAGTCCTGTCACTGGTCATGAGAGTGAAGAGATCAATACTTGCCCCTCTGCTTTCCCCCATAAGAATGCTGAAGACCACAATGAGGCCTCACCTCCATCTCCTCTTCTCCAAGCTGAACATGCCAAGTGATCTCAGCAACTTCTCAGGAAACAAATAATAAATAATAAAATCAGGAAAAAAATTAGGCTCGCAAAACCTTGTTAGAAAATGAATGACAGAACTACATACTGACCTTCTATTATGAAAAATTTTGGAAAAGAAAACAAAATATCATATGCAGAAAAATCACAGAATGTGTGATTACCATGACCATCTGCTATAAGGATATGACTGTCCAGCTCTGCTATGTTGTAAGAAGTGAGAAAAATGACCAGTCAGACAGGACCTGTAAAGAGGAAAAAAATCCCTTGACAGGCCTGAAATCTTGTTTCACACCTCCCTCACCGCAGGGGTTTTCTGTTCTACCATACTTTTTATTAAACTCATATCCTGGACAAACCTAAGCTGTAAAGCATGGGGATTCAAGGAAAGCAAACATAAGTTACAGTTATCACAAGACACAAGGGAAAACAGATTAAGTAATAGACTGTAAGCAAAGAGTTTCCCCTACCTCTAAAGGTTATCACAGATTCCAGATTGTCCCCAGCACTTAAAAAGATAAATGTTGGTTTTCAAACCGGTAAAACTGATAGTGTCAAAATTTCTTTACATCTGTTCATTGAAAATGTGCTTAGGCAGAATATCAGTAATTCTTATATTGTAATCATTTAAGGTTACTTTTTACTCTCTTCTATATCTCCAGTGCTTAGTTAACAAAGTGAATAAAAGGATATCTCTAAATAGTGACTCCAGCATCATGGGAGCTATCACAGGGAGTAGACTCATACCTCAGATCTTCTTACAGCTGTCCACCAAAATCAGAAAAATAAATCTTCTCAGGCCTGATATTACTGAAGAGCAGAATAAACTAATAAACCATACCTTTCCAGGACCATTGTCAAAGGTAAATAAACAATCAGAAAAAAAATAATGGCACAATTAAGTTTCAACTTAAAAATATACAAATACTTACAAGTCACCTTTAGAGAAGATTATTATAAAATAATATGTAAACTTTGAGGTTAAAGAACAGTCCCTTTTTTAAATCTCTACCACATCAAGAAAGGAAATTGCTGGAAGCATGTGAATCAAGATCCTGTCGGTATTTCTGAGGCTATCTGTTAAAATTTTGGTTTTACTGTCTAATTCAAATTAAAAAAAAATAAAAAAAAAGTCAAAACACTCCCAAAAAATCCTCTCTGCAAGTGTTGGGATTACACTTTGAGTGAGGTTACCTAGAGAAGAGAGATGAATTCAGTGGCCTTAGGGGAGCTGCAGTTCAAGTCTACAGGACTCCTAACTAACCAAAGACTGCACATGGTGAGAAACTGAAAGAAGCAGAAAAGGGTCAGAAGCAGAAAAGAGAAGGTGGTCAAAGAGTTAATCATGAGCAGGAAAAGTTTATAAGTCATTTATAGTACTGGAGCTTTTAATTTTATTATGGTGCTTTGGCAATAGTGTGATTATTTGCCCTAATGTTATATGCAGAGGCAATATTAGATAGAAGTGATAGGTTGAAATGTTCTGAGAGAGCTGTAAGTCACCATATAGCTAAGCAGTCTGTTAATAGATATGGGGGATCCATGCTTGCTGAATAGGAACAATGTAATTATGGCAGTCATCCAAGAGCAAATGAAAGGATGGGGATATGGTTTTTAAGGGCTTACGTTTAAAATAGTTGGTTTCCAGCTCTCTGTTAGACAAAAGGGAAAGAGAACTGGCGAAGGCCACCCTGGAGAAGACCTATGACTGGTCCAATTCTTGTAATGTTCTTAAGTCTTGACATTTCAATGAAAAAGGCGTGGGGTGATTTGCAGTGCACACATATTTCCCTCGTAGCTGTAATAGCTATATCTCTCATTGGATTTTGTAGCTTCAATGAATGTGTCTCAGTTCACAACTGAGAAGAAAAAGTAAACACACACACACACAATCTGATACAATGGCTCGGTTGAAAATCAGTCACTTGTCACATTTCAGCGACTCAGTTTCTTTAGACCACATGACCGTGTCCTTAGAGTGGTAAATAATACCTCACAGGTAAAAGCATTTATATATTTTACTTCAAAGTGTTCATTTTAACCTTAGATACGAAAGTACTGGCATTTAGTATTGAATTCACAGGGAATATGGGGGTTTAGGCACTCAAATTTCTAAAGAGAGGAAAAAGCTGTGACTACAGGCATTTTGCCTGCATCCTTCTGTAAGAAGTCTGGGAACCTGAACCAACAGACGATGACTTGTTTGGTGTCCCTTTAGCTGCAAAAGCCACATTTTTTTTCAGTGTAAAGCCGGACATGAAGAGGGAAGGTTGGTGCATGCCCAGGTCGTGCCCCTTATGAAAACAGGAGGTAATTGGGGTGTATTCCAGCTCAGAGCCAGGAATTCAGAAGTGCCTCTATCCCTGCTAGTATAGGCGTAGTCTCTGAGAATGAAAAGCACTATTGTTTCTTCTGAGACATTTGGCAGAGCACGGTGAATGTGGCTGAATACTGTTTCCCCCACCACATAAAAGCAAGACAAACTTCCTAAGAAGTGGTATTGGATAAATGCTGGGAAGTGAGTGACTGACTAGGGCAAAACCAGACAAATTCATAGTTCAGTAAGCGTGTAAAAACCAGAAAACTGACAATGAGCCCCTCCTTTCACCTCAGCTGAAGTGTACTAAGCATGTGGAAACTTCAAAAGTGTTAGTTGTGCCAAAAAAGATGCATCATTGCATTGCAAAATCACCATTTAAATTAGCAAATTCTTTCTAATTTGAGTGTAGCATATGAGAAGTTTGGCTTCTCCCAAAAGAAAGAAAATTCAAACCAGGTATCTATATGTACTTTAAAAAAGAAATTAAAAGATCCATGACCAGGTTATCATGTTTTCAGAATTTTTATTTTTAATTAAATCTTTGAACTATTTCCAAGATTTTTTATGAAAATCCAAAGGCAAAATGCAAGTGATACTGAGCAAACGCCTAACAGGTAGCTGCGCTTTATGATGTAGACAAACGTGAGCTGGCATGAATGTAAAAGCTGCACCTTTGTATTAATTTGATGGTGAGCCCCAGAGCTTTAACTCTATATAGTCTTTCAGTTAAATAACATTTGCTTCCCTTGCCATATGCTCTTTGTTCACTTGTCATGATTTTGAATCTGATCTAAAGCCTGTCAGAAGCAATAAGAGTCTTTTGATTGAAATAAGGTATTGGAACTATAATTTTGAAAATTTTATGCAAGGAAAATTGACAGGTGACCACTGTTGGAGAAGAAAACTGCTCAACTCACACATTTTAAATCAAATCAGTATCAAATATGTTTATTGAATTATTAATGTCACATAATTAACCAGTAAATATAAAACTATAAATTGAGGATTAATACCACAAATTGAACAGATGAATCATGAAACTGGGATCTTACCATTGCCCTTTATACAGAAGTTCTGGTCCTTGGTGCTTTCCCTCTTCCTCACAATATATATATAGAGACAGCCATCTGTGTCACAAAATTAATTACAGAAACATTGATGGGAGGGGACCTCTAGAGGCTGTTCTGCTCCAGCCTCTGGTGGAGGACAATTATATCAGGGCAGGTGGGGTTTTGTCAGTACAGCTTCCCTTTGAAAATCTCACAGGGAGGACATTCAGCCTGCTGGGGCTCAAGGGCCAGGAATGGCTCAGTCTTCAGGTTATCTTCTGGGCTCTTCAATCCAGCTCTTTTAGCTCCTGTTCTCTGGAGGCTACACGATGTCCTCTGAAAATGCTGGTGATGAAGCACATTACAGAACACATTTACATTTTATTTAGTATGAGGTGCCCTGTGGTAACTCATCCTGCTGAAAGGATTTTGAAGAAACTTGCATGCAATATTAGCTCATTCCTCAGATGTAAGGAATATGAAATATAAATCATGTATAATGATTGCGCAGAAGTCACTTTCAGTCAGATTACACACATTAGTCCACTTGATAGATGTTCACAAGGTTCTCAGTAGGTAGATTCCTGATTTGCTGCCAGAGCAGAGAGTGATCTACTGAGCAAGTATTTGTGTTCTTTCCACAGTCATGCACTAAACATGCATCTCTTGGATGAAATATTCCCCAGTGTTGATTTTAGCTTCCTGAGGGGACAGGTGTTCTAAGTTTAGGGTTGTGTTTACTTGCAAGGGCAACATTCAACAGGCACAGAACATGAAAATGTCTGAAAGATCATATCTCGATCAGAAACAAGGAATTCTGTTCCTGAGTTTAAAGGTTCGAGAAATCTTGGTTCCAGCCTAAAGTTAACTTGCAAGTTCAGGCTGTTTACTTTCAATTTTTAGAGGAGGGAGGGAAGGATGGAATGAGCATAACTATTTCAGTATAATATTTATCCTATTAACATGTTTAAAAAGCTATGTTAAAACACAAACAGGAATAAATATCCATTAAGAGAAAGCAAAAGGAAAACAAGCCAACCTGTAACCACCCTACTGCATGAAGTAATGTAAGTGGCTTCTTTCCATTTTATGTTTTTATCATTGCTTTCAGTATCCCATATTCTCATTTCTCACATTGACATTTCTTATCACAGTCAGAAAAACTATCATTGACTTTGTAACAGTAGACTAAGTAAAAAGACAGGATAGCATTTTCAACATTTTCTTGGTGTGCTGAAGTGTTCTGCTGCACTGCACTATCATTCAGATGTGATAGTAAAGCCTCCCATTCCTGTAAAACATAATGACTAATATTCTTCAAGCAGAATAGTTCAATTAATGAACAGCATGTGGTGGAATCTGATTTGTTCACTGACTGTATGATGATGCAGCAGCACGGTTTTAAAATCTCCAAATGGAAGCCTGCAACAATATATAATGGCTCTGGTTTATGCTTCCTACGTCTTTCTGTGCTTTCCGTCTATCCAGCTCTCATTGAGATGTTGTATTTCCGTGCTCTAGGGCAACTCTAGTAAAAAGTCACTGATGTGAATTTTAGACTAATTTTTCTGACATACAATGAATTCCTAGCAATGGAGTTTCAAATCATATACTGAAGTCACCTGGGGCAGGTAGCAGCAGCTTTCAAAAGCCTCTCTCTTGTGTCTGTAGTCACATTGTATTTGGACGATATCTCTCTCTCTCTCCCTCAAGTGTACTAGATGGACTTTTTGTATATAACTTCTCAAGTTTTGTTGCAAAACATTCCTGTTAAACTGCAGCAATATGTTATTCCACTGACAGTAGTGATCTGGACATTAGCTAGCAAAATTGCCCTTGGCAGGAGTTAGTCTCAAACACTATCCTGCTGAATCACTGACCTCTGCTCACTCCTAGAATCTCAGGATATTGTAGTCAGGCACATTGTATCCTTGAAACAGATAATAAATGTGTTATGTTGAAGGTGTTGTGTCACTTTCCCTCTTAGTGTATTACATGAATTTCCAGGTATCTGGAAAACAAGAGACTACTTTTTTCTCCAGATTTCAGCAGTCAGTCAGTGATCTCTGAACTTATACAACTGATAAAGAATCAGATACCTTTTCTCCTTGGAGAGCTTGGAGGTCATTGGGTTGGGGAAGGGATGGTCCTACTTTTCTGGTGATTACCAAGTGTTCTGTGTACAGTCTAACTGACATAATTCCATTCTGAATTTAGTTTTTTGCATCAGCTTTAGACCACTGCTCTGACTTCAATCAGATTTGCGTATTTTTCTTGAAAGTTCCTTCTTTCATTGTACTGCTTATGTCTGTCCCATTCTCCACATTGGGATATGTATCTCTTCACTAGTTCTGCGAGTGTCTTTAGGTTTCAGCGGAGTTGCTCAGAGCAATCTGAGACTCTCTAATCCTCTTATACCTGATTCATTTCCTGAAGATAGAATTTTCTTAGCATTGAAATATGATATTGTTTGAATTCAGTCTGAGAAACCTTCTAGCCAAAAGACATTTTCATCCTAGCAGAGAAGGAAAAGCTGCTCCAAAGAGACTGTGAGTAAACAACAAAAGGTAATCTCCATCCGCATTGCACTCTAACTGCTTCAAAGTGGTGGTTTGCACCACTTTGTTCTGATTGATTCCATTTCCTGGGGTGCCTTTCTTGTGCGAGCTCATGCCAGCCTTTCTCTGTAATTGTTACCATTCTTGCCTTACTCCATTGCTTTCCCAGGTCTGGGATGGCTTTTTAAGTTTCAGGACCAAATTTGTAGCTATCCGGTAAACCATATATTTACTACATATTCAAGGAATCCTCCTTTTGTGTATTTTCCCATCATTCTATTGCAATGAGAAAGCAATATCAGTTTCTTTGAGCTGAGGAATCAGTCTTCAGACTGGCAGCTGTTATTTATGAGGTACAGATTCAAAACTGTACCAGGTTATGGGAGTAGAGCAGAACTCTGATATTTTCTGGTCCTGAGCAAAAAAACTTGTAAAATATTTGTTGTTTGTTCCTATAATAAAGAAAAAAAATGTTCCCGGGGTAATGTAAAATATGACCTTGTTACAAAAAATCCACAAAATGCTCATCATTACTTTCACTTATGTATCTTATGTATCTCTGTAGTGAATGTCACTATTTACTTCAGTAAAGACAACTAAGAGACCGACATGAGCAGTGTGACAAATCCCATCTCCATTCTTTGTATTTGACAGCACACATAAAAAGACTATCTAATTTTATTTTATTTTTATTTCAAAGGAATAAGCTCAGGACATTGTCCCTGCATGAAACATATTATATTCAAATGTGCTGAGTAAGGCCCTGCCATTTACACAGCTGTTCTGTGTTCTTCCACATTGTTCCCCTAGCATGCTGCTTTATCTCTCCTTAGTGCCATCTGAATGAAGAAACAGCTACAAAAATGTAGCTGTTTCTTCTAGCATGGCATCCAAAAGTTCAAAATATCTATTTAGCTTAAAATATTTGATAGTACATTGCAGGATGACATGCACAGTAGTTGACATTTGGAGCCTGTGGATCACACTTAGAGATGTGCCAAACTTGTTAGTTTGGGAAACATCTGCTGTTTGGGAAAATGTGATGCAGCACAACTAAATTTGAAGCAGAATGAAATGGAATTCCTATCGAATGTTTCTATGCTCTGGATTGTGTAAATTTCAGTTCTTCTTAGTTTGATCCACCCATATAAAATGAGGGAGTTGTGCTTCAAAAACGCATTTGACATTTCCTGCTCTGTCTTCCTACTGAGAGCAAATGCAAAACTCTGGTTGTCTTCTACCAAGCCAGAGTTAAATGCAGGCTGTGATTTTCCAAGAATTCTCTTTGTATGCCCATATGCCAGAGAGAACACATGAATTTGTCTCCCAGGTGGGTCTTCTAAGGAGTCTCACAAGATATCATAACTACATATTACTTTATCTGGAAGCAAAAAGCCTTAGTCCCAACACTTCAACACTAGCGTGAAGACTTTTTATACCAAGCAGAGAATTACTGCACTTCTGCAAGAGGCTGGGTTCTCCCATCCCACTCACATACTATGCATGTACACTCAAGGCTCCACTCAGCACTCAGGTGCCTGGACTGGGGTTACAGCAGTCTCCGGTGAAAGTGGTGAGCTTGACCAGGGAATATTTGTTTCTAGAGAAGCTGTACTATGCAAGGAACCTAATGTCGACGTGACATAGCTTAAATATGCATTATATTCCTATAAATAAGTATGTATTTCATTAGACTTTAGAATTTCATTTCCCCATTAAAAGTTTGTTCACTCAGGAAACAAATCATTTTTATCAGGAAATAAAGAATCACACACTTTCTCCACTTTCTCCCTCTATTATCAGTGCAGGTTAACTGCAGTGAAATCTGAACCCAGTAGGATCCATACCCTTTAACTCATAAAAAAATAATAGTGAAAGTCAAGATGTAGAAGGTGGATGAGGCCTCTGTAGGGAAATGAGTTCAACTGGATGTTCCTAAAAACATTTCAAAATGGCAGGATCAGAAAGGGTTAGCTAAGCTATTAATCTCAGTTCAAAGAACATTGAAATAAACTCCCTGGTGCACAGAGCAGTAGATTGAATCCTTATGAACATGCTGACCTGTTGGCTCTGAACATTATAGAGCAAGCAGAAACAATTAAAAATAGGAGGGGAAAAAAGCAGAATAAGTATATTATTTTTCTACATACTAGTAGTTTCTTGACAGCTNCCCTTCCCCCCAAATAAACAGAATATAAAAGGTTTAGTAGGTTTAGTTTTGCCTTTTAGTTTTCTCTTGGTAGTAATCTTCATCCATTTTGTTGAAAAACTTTACTCTGTCTGCGGGAACAAGCAATATGTCTCAGGAAACTTTGCTAGTTATTCTTTCTGGACAGTCTTCCTTCTTATACAGAAGCTGTCTGAATCTGGGTGGTCAGATTAATATCTCACCATAAGTTCAAGTAGACTGGAAACAAAAGAGTGTTAAGGAAAGTACAGTGCAAACCAAAAAACCTTAGACAGATTTTTAAAAGTATCTTATTATGTTAGATAGAGATATATTTATTTATCTCCCAGACACCCCCAAAACTGCCAGACATGAATACCTTTTTTGAGTCTTTTAGTTACAAACAGGTCAGAGTTTTTCAGAAGCAGAAGAAATAATCCTTGGTCACATCAATACTTCTGTAGATATAGTCAAGAATAATACTTCCTAAAACAGTGTAAAGTAGATTTAGTTTAATATAACAGAAAGTAAGTAAAAGTGTATGAAAAAGACAATGTAAAAATTTTACATGTAGGACAAATAAATCTATGTATATATATTATGGCTTAAGTGACAATTGTCATTAGTTGAAATAAGGCAATATAAAAATATCTTAAACTTCGGAAATTACAGCAAAAAATATTGGATATTCTATATTCACTGCAACATGAATTTCACTAGTATGAATCATTAAACTGAAGAATCCTTAATGCTTCCTAATGCTCAATGCACTGGAATGTCAACTGCAAAAAATTACAGTTCATTTGTACCATAAGACAGGGAAGAAAAGGAAGGTAACCTGAATCTGTAAAATACACAGAGTCAAGACATTTAACTAAAAATTGTTTAAATTTCCAAGAGATGCTTCCAGGATCAAAGCTGAGTTAATTATAACTACAGTTATAACTACATAATAGCAACAAGTGCAGCCATCCATGCCATGATATTCAATGAGACATTTAAATGCCTTGTATACCTTAATTTGTAGTTTCTAATTTTTGTTGTGTCATGTGAGGAGAGGTTGAAAGTTTTTGGGAATGTTCACCCTGGACAAAAGAAGGCTATGTGGGAATCTTCTTCCTTCCCTTAACTACCTAATGGTTATTTAGGCCAAAGACAAAGTCAAACTCTTTATGGATGACCACAGGAAAAATCAACAAACAAATGTTTCAGCAGAGAAAACTCTAGTTGATCATATGCACCATGAGTGTGGTCAAACAATGAAACAAGATGTTCAGAGAGGTTTCAAAGACTCTATCCCTGGAGATACTCAACAACAGACTAGACAATGCCCTGGGCAATCACAGAATCACATTATGAGGGTTGGAAGAGACCTTGAAGATCATTTAGTCCAACAGTTAACCCTTCACTACCATAAGGACCCCTAAACCATCTTTCCAAATGCCACATCAAGACAGTGCTTGAACACTTCCAGAGATGTTGACTCCACCACCTCCCTCAGCAACTTATTCCAAAGCTTAACTACTCTTTCAGCAAAAAATTTTTTACTCATATCAAATCTAAACCTCCCCTGGCACAACTTAATGCTGTTTCCTCTCCCTTCACTTGAGTCATAGCAGAAGAGACCAACTGTGAGAGACTGAAATTGGTTAATGACTTAAACATTGTCCAAATCACTCAAAGACATCTGTTCACTGTAACAAACCATGCAAAGAAACACTGGTTCCCCTAAGTCTGCCCATCTCCAAATATGCCAGCTAATTTGGACTGTGACAGTAACTTGAGATAAGATAAAGGTGGTATATTGTCCAGTTATACTGGGAGAGGAATGTATCCACAAGTGCTAAGAGACTGGAATGCTAATGGTTTAGACAATCAAGGTGCAAACTTATGATGTACAAAGTAACTTCCCAGGTGTTGAGGTACACCTGCCACCTCAGGTAGGTGGTAGGTGCAAGGTGGGTTAGGTTTCTTTTTTCTTACACAAATGACTCAGCTGTGATGAATCCCCACCGGGGAAGTACCAAGACACTCATGTGTGGCTTGGAGATATTAATTTCTACTGATAAGCCATAATGGACTCACCTGTACTGATGTAATAGGCAGCTGTAATGTCTTAGAAGGTGTCAAAGACTCATGAAATCTCCAGTGCGCCCATATAACATCATCCATTGTAAAACTCCCCACCCCAGGAGTGGTAAGGGAAGCCTTCCCAAGTCGCCTAAGCCCAATAAAAGGCATGTGGGACTTTCCTGAACTGTGTGGGCTACATTGGCTTCTTTCATCACACACATGGGTTTCTTCCCTCACCACACTGACTTCCCTCACAACATAGACTTCTTCCTTCACCATAAGGGACCTTCTTCACCACCATAGGCTTTCCTCAATGGATCCGGACTGCGATCATCCCTTTAACTCTCACCACCAGGAAGACAAAAGAAGAGGACCAATGGCACATCATTTAAAAGCATAGTGATGTTATTTTTGCTACTTAATCTATCTCTGTCACTTTCTTTGTCTGCCCTGACTCTGTCTTTCCTATTTCTTTCTATTTCTCTCTACCTCACATTTATTGTTAGGTAAAAATTCATACTATTGACTTCAGTGTATGGTGTTGTTTGCAACATAACACTGAACCCCAGATCACTATGACCTGTAGAGTAACAAGGAAATGAGGTCTTCTCTCATGTCAGAGCCTTCTCCTGTCCAGACCAAACCACCCCAGTTCCCTCAGCTGCTTTCCATAGGGCATGTTTTCTGGTTCCTTCACAATCTTCTTTACCTGTCTTTGGACATGCTGAATCTAATATTACTTTGAAGTTGCTTGCACTTTTAATAGGAGATCTGATTAGATAGCCTGCAGTGGTCATCTAAATTATCTATAATTAAAATCTGAGATCAAATATTTGTTTGATGATTTTTGAGCAGCCTGAAGGGCATATTGTCACAATCAGCTGTCTAAAATTCAAGTTTTCACTTGATCACTCTTTCTCTGAACTGATGAATATTTTACCACTTTACAGTAAGGGTTAGTAAATAACCCATTTCAGGCAGTGTAAATGGTAACTCATTCTGGCTAAAACCACAGCAAACTAATTTTAATAAATGAGTTCAAATAGTGTATTTGAATAAACTTGAGGTGATTTTGCCCCTCTACTCAACCCTAGTGAGGCCACATCTCACGTGCTGTGTCGAGTAGCCTTGATTGTGGTGTTGTTGAATATGGGTGCTGATGGTTCTGAGGTGAGTGAGGAAGGAGAGTAACAGGGTGCAGAGTCTGCATTTGAGGAAAACAGATTTTGGCTTATTCACAAAATGAGTGAGTAGCATTCAAATGGACATTGTGTCTCAAAGGCTAGGGAGCTTGGGAAAGGTGGAAAGTCTTTAAGACAACAACTCCTATTGCAAGGATGGTTTATCTTGGTGTTAGGGAAGAAAAGTGTGTTATCTGTCCTCCTTTGTGCTCTTTATTGACAGAGCATCCTCATTTGTGCTTCAGATATATTAATCTGGGGAAACATGGGTCTAATTTTATTCATAGATGGATGTGGACACAGGGAATGTTTTACTAAGGAGCCCAGGGATCTCAGTGAAAACATAAAACTAAGCCATGTAAAATAGGAGACTGTTTTATCACATTTGAATCCCATGACAGTGAGGAGTTCTGTGACCAAATAAATAGCTTGTATTGGCATTAAATAGAGAACATGATTATTTCCATCAATAAGGACATTTATCCTGTTGTTTGTTTGGGGTTTTATTTGGTTGGTTGGTTGGTTGGTTTTGTGTATGTGTGTTTTCTGGTATTTTCCCCCTTTTTCTCATGTGGCAAAATCATTCCTTATAACCATTATAGGGAAATTAATCTTATTTATCACTTCTCAACTCGTATCAGGAGAATAGCTTGGCTAGGATAGCTAGAGTCCTGATGCAGAAAAGCAGCACATGGGCTGGAAGCAGGGACAGACTGCACAGAAGGAATCTATAAATATTTCCCAGGCATATAGAAGTGGTGTCAGAGAAGCTGAAGTTCCACTGTGTTTGAGCAGAAAGACCCAAACAGACTAATCTCTGAGCAGCCTGGTCTGAACACAGAGCTGCCCCTGCTTTCGGCACAGCGTTGGACTAAAGATTTTCTGAGGTCCTTTCCAGTCTCAGCTACTGCCTTCAGTACTAAAATAGACACTAGACTGCATTATTTTGATCAGCTTGATTTTTTTAACCTGCTTTTGGCTTCTGCTAAATCTCTGTCCATGATTTGGTGCCACTGAGCAAGAGCAGGTGTTTACCTACATTTCTGCAGAGACAACAGAAAATATTAGAAATACGTATAGGAGGCAGAAAAATAATAAGAAAAGTTTTCAATACTATGTCCAAGATGACACTTAAGGGACTCAAAGACATTTCAAGTAAACAATATAAAACTAAATTTAGCTATTGTTCTGATGTGTTTTCACTGTAGATCACATTCTTGAAATGACTATCATGTTTTCTTTCAGCAAATCTAATTTTGAAATGCACAGCCAGCATAGCAGTGCAAACTAATATAAAGCAAACTGTATTATATCCTCTCTGAATACAAAAAGGCCCCACTGGATGCTTGTTTCATTTATAGTCAGACCAATCCAACTTCAGCTTGTCACAGGGTTGTACTTCTGAGATCTCCTAATAGAGAAAGCTAAAATTCTGCTTAGGTTTTATTTTTCCACAGTGATTTTAGGAGTTTTCTTAAAACGATTATTTCCACTCATCTCATCCACAACTTACTATCTCTCATGTGTTGAGAAGAAAAGATAGAAAAACTGTCTTGTCTTTGTTTCTGTCTTGTCTTTTTTTTCCATATTTTTCCTCTTCTTCTTTTCTTCTGCTTCCTTCTGTTATTTCTGCTCCATACCCTTTTTTCCAATTCCTTGTCTTTGTCTCGTGTTCCTTTTTTTTTTAAAAAAATCATGCTTCTCTCTATATATCCAATCCTGACACTTTCCTTCTTTTCAGTGTCACTATCATGGTTATCTAAGGAGGACAAGCAATAGTAACTGTGCATGAACAGTGCTTGGTAAAGTTGTGTAATGGTAAAGCAGGAGATTGTGTGTTAGATATGTTGCTTGGGTTGAAACTGAGTTATCATTTTTATTTAAAAGTATCATAAAAGCAGTAATTCCATTAAAGATTTTTAGATATATCCAAGCAAAAGCAATGTGTAACTAATCTAATGTCGTCTACCACAGAAGTATGGAGGTTTCAAAAGAAATTGTAAGAATGCATGAGAAAAGTGAAAGAGATGTGAAACACTGTGTCATAAGCAAGATAATTTTAATTTCATAGTTGCATTCAGAATCCAAGCATCCTCCAGTAAGTGATGAAGCGGGCTTGGTCTAGACAACTATATGTCAACACAGACATAGACACTTAGATTTTATTATGTAGTGTTTCTTTCTCTTAAAACTATCAGCTGCATGTATTGCAGCAAGGATCCCAGTGGGGAGTCTTTATTGTTGAGTTCTTTGAAAGCTCAAAGAAGTTTCAGCCACACATGGGTTGAGTATTTTATTTTTTCCAGCTGGAGCTCTTTCCCGTTTTTGCTGCATTCGTGTGTGTCTATGTTG
>VWZD01004563.1:0-14065 GCA_013396695.1 Sakesphorus luctuosus | reverse complement strand
TGGAGATTTAAAAGTACTGAAGCTGGTATGGAAGCCCAGTAAGCCCATTCAGACTCCACTGCAAATGTTTGCTGGACTCTACATATGAAAGGACGAATAAATACCAAAGTAAATAATGCATGAAACATGACTGAAATTTACAAATTCCCAAGTTCTCTCTAGGCTTATACTATATCTAACAAACATAAATCGTCTCTTTTTTAGGTAGATAAAAACATATTACTCCACCAGGACTATGAAGATCCACACTCCTGAGCATTAGAAGGCTATATAGATAATCCATTTTTCCATAAAATTGATTCAAGGTTTGGTAATTTTAACCTGGATGCTCCACTAAACTATTTCTGAATGGATGAAACAACAAACACATTGAGCAGCACTATTGATTCACAAATGGCACACTGGAAGAGGCATTAGATGGTCCAGGACATTTTCAGAAGTTAATTTCTGAATTCCTACCATGACATAAAGTCATCAGTAATCAAATAAACCAAAATACCCCAAATATATTTCTGTTACTGTAATTGTAAACAAAACTACTTCTGTGGTATTTTGTTAGTGATAAAATGGTAGGGAATTATGATTATGACCAGATATGACACTATGCAATGTCATGTTGAGCAACAATAGGAATGATATATGATTTCTACCCATGCATCAGAAGAAATTCAATGACATGAAATGAAAATAAAACTTCATTCTGTAGATTTCTCTCCTTCTGATAGGTATTTTGCAAGTATTTTTTTCACTCTAGAAATGCTGTAAACTCATTGGTTCATCACTTAAGGAACACACTGGAGACTTCTAAATGCATAATGGTAAAGGAAGTTGGTTTTCAGTTGTTCAGTAGGCATATTAGTACCTTTTTGATGATTTCCAGTTGATCAAAGAACTACGACCCTAGGAAAATTCAGGTTGAACTTAGAAAAGTAAAACTAAGTGCTTTGTTCATCAACTTTATTTAAGAAATAAACTAACACACAGTATATTTGGGGCTGTGAAGTTGCACAATAACCAGGAAACAAAAATCATGTTATACTAAATAGATCTTTGAAAGAAAACTAGGCTATCAGAATTATAAATTAAAATTCTGAATGTTTCTGATCCCTTTCAATTCTCCAACCAGTACCAGGACCATTTGAATTGGCTGGCACTCATGACAGCAGCAAGGTAAAGGGAGTCTTAGGAGAGCATTAGCAAGAAGTTCTGAGATACTATTTTCTTTATTTTAATACTAAGATTGCATAGGTGCGGAAAGAAACATCAGTTTTGGGGATTCCTTACCCTGGCACACAAACTGTTGTATATGTGATATTATAAAGTACCTTCATCACTTTCTGTTTGCCCAGTTGTCAGAAAACTACAGCAACATGTACAAGTGCCCTTGAAAAGAAGCTGTCCCTGTTTTTCAGCACTGTTGGATGATCAGATCTTCATTTGAGAATGGTTTTTTGTCATTTGTTATTTTTTAATGTGATAACAACAAGCAAACTACTCTTCAAACCCATTTCTTCATATTAGAAAAACTTATTTTAATGATTTATTTAAACATACTATTTTTTTATTTTTGAAGTTACTGTAGTTGCATTTTGGAACATAATTTTGGGAAGAAACACATTTAAATCAAATGGGCACTATCTGAAATACTGATCTATATAAGCTATCACTGACAATAATATTGATTTTGCACTATGTTAAGAATAGTTAATTAATAAAATGGTATCACATTTTATGTATAGAACCGAAGATTCTCATCCATGATGCATTACAGATACAAGGTCAAATACTGCTCACAGACATCTTTCTGTAAATTCTAATTTCCCTAGGTTCAAACAAGAACAGAGCTATTGTGATATTTTTATTTCTGTTCACAATTTTCTTTATTTGTTTTATACACTTAGTAAGATTTTTCTACTTTTTTCCATTTTACATTAAAATTCTGCTATGTAATGAACTTGTTTTGAGATGATCAGCCAGTTGTCTCAAAATAAATTCATCTGAACAGTCTAAGGATTAGCAAAGTGGTCACATTCCAACTTTTGGATAGAAGACATTTCATCACAAATCTTCTATCTCAGCGTGTCTTAAAGACAAGAAGTCACATTCTGAAGTTATTTATGGCTCAGTGTATGTCCATGCAGAAGTGTGAAATCTGGAAAGAAAATTCTAGTTTTGACTGTGAGATTTCTTGTCTCATTTGCAGTTTTACCTTTACACTGGGAAAACAGAACAAAACAAAACAAGTTGTGTCGATACAATACTGGCATCAAATATCTCTTCTGGGAAACAACGGACAATTTTTTCCTTTATATTCACTAGTTCATGGCTAAAGAGGATGAGATTAGGAACGAGCATTGCAGAGCAAACCTCAGAATAGAGAAGCCCTGTCTGGCACAGCACCTTTGGCAAGATGACCTTCTGATCTCCCTTCCCACCTCCCTTGTTCCATGCTGCTAAGAAAAGGCTTCCATCTGCAATAGTCTAGGGGAACCCTCCCTGACTTGACTTCAGCACTAAATCTCAAAGTAGCTTTCCTAAATATTGAAACTAACTGTACTGGGTCTATTTGAGAGGGAGTGAACTTTCTTCATAGTAGCCCTCACAAGGAGGTGTTTTAGATTTTTCTATTAATTTGTCTTTATTTTGACCTGTAAGGGAGTTTTTTGTCACTTAGGCCTTTCAGATTCTGTCCACCATACAGGGGAGTGAGAGTGACTTGATGGAGATTGGGCTAATCTAGAGCAGCATGTGGAGTAGCTGCTAGTAGGGAATGAATGCCTCAAGAGGGGAAAAATAATAGAATCTGCCACTACAGATTCTCTGAGCTTTCAATGGACTATTAGTAGCTCTAAAGTTTTCTACTGAAACCCCCACTTTCTTTGCAGAGAATCATAATTTTATTCTTCAAGAATAAGCAATGAAGAGGAATCTTTCAAGTCAACTAATTTGTTGCTCTGTGACACTGCACAACATAAAACCTCAGCTAGGAATCTCTATTTTGTCAGGCAAGCAACAAAAACAGCAGTGAGAAAGGATCAATCAACAGTGCAAGACAGAAAAATAAAATTGAGTTATAACTTTAAATCTTTCTTTACATGTCAAAGAGCAGCAGTGTCTTGCTTCACAGTGACTGAAGTTCCATGCAGTCCTGCCAGTAAGCAATTGTGCTCCATCCAGGAAATATTTTACTTCTTTAATATATAAGTCCTAACATACATATATTAATAATACACAATTCTAATGACATTAAATTGTGTCTGCCTCCCAGTGGGTTTCTCAGAGTAGCTAGTGTCTATCTAGGCCAATACAATGCTCAGCTAGCTTAGACTGGAATGCTTGATGTGCCATCAAGGTGTTTTGAAGACCTCAGGTGATTATCAGTTAGGCTGTACTTTCCTCCTAAATTACAAGTGAGCCAACATCTCCTTGTGTTTCTTTATCTTCTGCAGAAAGAAGTATTTGAAAAGTTGATTTGATAAATGAAATTCCTCACCACTCAGAAATCCCTTTCCACAACACTACTTATAAACACAGTATTTTAACTATTTTAAGTTTGACTTTCAGAAAAAAAAACATATCAAATAATAATAAAAATCTTAAAAAAATCTTTCAATATACCTTTTCTTTCAAGACAAAGACAAAAAATATTTCTTTTAAATGAAAGCAAATTTCTTTCTTGCTTTCATTTTTTATTCCCTCCTGTACTTTGGCTTCCATCTGCAGAATTAGCAGCTGATCTGAATAATGAAGCATATATATGTTAATCTACAAATGGAACACCTTAAGCTATTGTTTTCAATTTGTGTTAATGTTTTCCAGCTGAATTTCCATTTTTCTATGAAAAGTGAAGAGGGACTTTTCCAGTCTTTTACTTGGTTCCATCAAAATCCCCCAAATCACTCCGGTGAGTAAAAACATATCAAAGCAAACTATTGAGAAGATAGTTCTAATTTTTTTCCTCAGATTGTTTGGAATTTGATATACTCTTAAGGCATTAACTGCAACTGCCTGTGAACAATTTATGAAATAAATGTACATTCTTCTTGAGAATAGATCTATAATTCTAAACAATGGATAAATTTTTCACCCTCTCTGTGACACTTGTCATCCTATAGCTATAGTAACTTAATGCTTTTTCATCCTCCATACTCTCAAGAGTGAAATCAGGATGGACATGTTTGTTGTCATGGCAGCAAAACACTACATGTGTTTTAACCATAGCAGATGGAGAGTGCAGATTCCTGGTCTCTTTGGTTTTGGAGAGCTTGGAGGGGTCTCACTTAACCATAAATTGCTGCATAAAAAATAAAGTGGAATATTAGCCTGCTTTCAAATGCTAAAGAAACATATATATTCTGTACCTCAGCTTCTGGTTGCCCTGAGTCTTGGCATATGATTTGTTATTATATTTTTTTGCTGCAGGGCAGGCAGTGAAAGCTTGTTTTGGTAAATTTGTTGTTAAGAAGAATAGAACATTTTATAGGAAGCTTTGCTAAAACACAAAGACTTTCAGCTTGTGATAATATTATAGTAGTTCACAAAATAACTGTAAAAGGAAGGAAATTCGTGTGATTTACAGTAACCTGAGAAGTCTGAATACCTTTTAGTAGGTACCTTAAAAGGGCTGCCCAGTTGGTGGTTAAGACAGCTGTGTCAGGCAAAAGGAATACTAGAGAGTGGGCTTTTAAATACTGCCTCTTTCTTCCTCTCAAAAAGATGGGTGTCAGGTGGCATTCACCTTCTTTCATAGTCCTCTTCAAGGCAGCTTGTCTTCCTGCTGAGTTGCTCTGCCCTGTTAGGAAAGCATGTGCTTAACCTACAACAATACACAGCAGAGGTGCCTAGGTATAAGATTAAATCATCTGAAATCTGATGAGAATTAGGTGCAATCTGCTGAAGCCACTAAGCTTCCCTTCTAGATACTCTCTCCCTTTCACCCACATCTAAGCTCGTACACTGTTTCTGCAGGGGACAAAGTGAGTTTACAGCTCAGTGTGGCCCTGCTTTGCAGCAGTTTCCTTCAGCTGCTTAAGGATGTCTTATCTAAACTGGATTGGAACCATTTTCAATTGTTATAATACTATTTCAGTCATTATTCTGAGGTTGTGATTTGCAAAACACTATTTTGGCTTCAGGAATTATAATTAGGCAACATCCTGTAGAGAAGGCAATATCAAGGGCTGAAGCCACCTGAATGGATAAAGACAGGATTCACCACATTTCTTGTTCAGCAAAATAAGGCAGGTCTACCCTGTGCAAGAGACTATAACTCCTGAAAATATCTGAAGGCATTTTCTACAATCTTTCCCTGTAGCTTTCTTTACAGGGAAGCAATGATGCTCTGAACTGTCCTGGGACAAGAAAACACAGTCTATCTCATTACTCATTTCCTTGGCAACTACTGAAGACCTCTGTTGATATCCCTCTAGCTTCCTCTCTCTCCTTCTCCCACCACAAATATTGAAGGAAATAAAAGGATCTCATAAAGTTGAAAGCAGCTTGTGGACTGAGTTTAGTAGTGATGAAGTAGGCACTTTATTACTAACCACTTTAAGTCAGCCTCAACTGCAAACAATTGGAAATGCTATAGATGGAGGACATAAAGATACTCAATCTTGCAAAACCAGCTTAAAATTTGTATTTAAAAGGGAATTTAATATAAGAATGACATTCTCTATGGCTTGTACTCCATTGCCAGTATTTTCTACTTTGGCAAATTGACAACTATTATTTTATTTTGATTATGTATTTTCTAGTACCACCTATGTTGCAAGCAACGGTTTGCAGATTTTAATATTATTGTTTATGGCAAAGTGTTACAGCAGTGAATGGTATTTCCTAGCATAAAAAGAGCTTAAAATAAGACATGTATTAAATAAAATCCTGGGAATTAACAATAAAAATCTCAACATTCTTACTTATCCTATGTTCTTGTTTTCTCCGGTGACAATATCAGCTAAATAGAATTGTTAAAACAGTATAATCATATTCTTTGAAAATGATCCTTTTTTTTTCAAAAAAAAAAAAGAGACAGTCTTACCCTGTTTCCATTACAAATATCTCCTAAAACAAGAAAATGAGAGATACTTGAAAATTTGTCAATCACTGTGGAATAACTACAGTAAATGCAAAGCCGACTGTTACATATTTGTTATCCAGTTGAAAATATTTTAGTTCTCAAAGCCTGAACAGCCCTGGCCTGAGCTAAAATGGGGTCCTGTGGGCAAGGTAGGTAACCCTGTTAGGAAAGCATGTGCTTAACCTACAACAATACACAGCAGAGGTGCCTAGGTATAAGATTAAATCATCTGAAAGCTGATGAGAATTAGGTACAATCTGCTGAAACCAGGAGCAGGTGGGTGTGATAGGGCTGTCTGGTTGCCAGGATCCATTGCATGGTGATATTCCCCTAGCTGCTCCTCCTATCTACAGTGGTGACTTGGTTGGATGGGTGAGGCTGCAGAGGTCTGTGGGCCCAGGGATTGGGATAAGGATTCCAGGAGAGGCTGATGAGAAGACTCATTGGTGTCATCAGATCAGCCTGGCCAAAAGCTGTCATTTGATGAAAATAATGCTGGTACTGGGTTGGAACCCTGCTCTCAGGAAAATAAAAGTTCTTTTTGTAATCTCAGACGTTACTGGGCAAAGAAGCAGAAAGTGATCCAATGAAGGTAAAGGCTACCAGGGTTTTGCTTTTGCTCCACTATGAATATTTTACATTCATCAGTTCTGAGAAAATTCCCTCACATATCTTATGTGCAAACTGATTGAGCATTCAGGGGAGCCACTTAAATTGAAGCCATTCTTTAGCTCATAATGTAACCAGATAATACATCAAATATTTTTGCTTGTTAATGCAGGATTTTGACATGAAGGTTTGTTCCATCTTCACCAATTACCAATATGTCCATTCAGCCTGAACATCCACACAGGATAATGTTATATTCTACCTTCAATTTCTGTATCACCACAGTAGAGGAGAGTGCTGAAAAAAATTTTATTCTCAATCAGAAAACTTTGATGTGCTTCAAAGATAAGAGCACTTCATTATGTTCACAAAAAGTAAGTGTCCTACTATGACATGAACTCTTTTAATATGATGATTAAGTGAAGCTTAACATTAGTTTCAAATGAATAAAAGCACTTGGTGATGTCAGGTCATTGTTCATATTTAACCCTCTTCTAGTCCCCAGTTCTCACTGAAAATGCTTTTATCTTTAAAATAGATTAGGTTTTGTTTCATAGCATATCATAGAATTACACTGACTTGAATTTCTTGCAATGAGATGTAACATTTAAGTCATTAAGTTGACACTAGAAACAAAAGATTTTCAATTTACTATTCATAAGGCCATCCTCACTTATATGTAGTGGATATAATTTCTTGGCTGTCTTGAACCTTTCATTTTTAGAGTCTCTGGAACAAATTTACAGGGACATAGAACATGTCTGGCACTATCCTGTCCATTTATACTAGTGAATGACAGGAGAAACGAAAGCCTAACACAGGTTTTCACTCAAACTACAATATGTACGTACATTTCGTCACTATGTCAGTAATTGTCAGTCTCTAATGAGAGGAAATGAGAGAATATTTTTGGACTGAAACTAGCTGTTTATTTGGATTCTACCATCTTAAAAAAATCATGACAAATTATTACTCCATTTGTTAGATATCAATCAAACAGAAATTAACCAGGAAATAGGAAAGCCTTATCTCTTCTTATGAAGCGAGGTCTGTAAAGACATAGTAATCTCTTTTATTGGTTCTGCTTCTCTCCTAACAGTTTTCTCTCCTACTGTTCATTATCCTGACATTCATATCTCCTGCTGCCCCAAGGTCCCTTACCAACAAGGGCGTGTTATAGCTGAGTCTCCTAAAATGTTTCCATTTTCCTTATGTCTATTCTTCAAAGAACTGCTTTACCATATAGTACTCATGTCATATAAACATATCTGTTATGACCACATATAAAATTCAACTGAAAGGGTGTTTAACAGTACCAAAGACAAAACTGTATGCAGAGCAAATATTTAGGAATTACATGATTAAAAGTTATCTGCTGCTTAAGTATATCTCTTTACTAGCTGTCTATATTTCCTTTATATACTAAGAAACTTGCTTTATGTGTTATGAAAAGAATTGAGGATTTAATCTTATTCTAGAAAAAGACATCCAAAATAGGTGAATCAGAGGCTAGAGTGCCTGTATCTTTCTGATGAACAAAAGGAGAATCTAAGAAGACTAGCCCAGTCAGACTGTAGATCTAGATGCAAGATGCCTGTGGTAAGGGGAGATGAACATTTACCCTGCTGGCTTGGATCAGGTCCACTTGAACAATGACACTGAAACTTCTTATGTAGCTATCTCATGACATTTCAAGCTGTAGTATCTACCAGTAATAGCTTTACCAAATTATATAGATTTTGTTTTGTTTTGACCTTGTCAGTGCAATTCTGTGCTTATTAATCAGAGGCACATACCATTTGCTGTTTGAGTCAAATATTTTGATTGCATTGTTGCTCATGAGACCTACTTAGAGGCAAAAATACCATTACAACTCTCTTGGGATGGGAGAAAATAATGTTGACTGTGTTTGGATGTTTTTCCACATGAAACTTTAAAAAATGAGTTCTCAAATGCCCCTGTGCATAGTAAGGGTAGAATTAAATACTTGAAGGCATTTATGCTTGTAAAATATTTGAATAAATTGGATTTCTGTAAATTTAATAATAAACTTAGTTCAAAGGCTGTATTCTGTGGTTCATAGCAAATACAAGCTTTCATAGAGCTAATTTTTATGAAGCTGAAAGAATAAAAACATGAAAACTTGTTAAGCTTGTGAAAGCTTTCTGGATTTTTAAAGTAATAATTTTTGGGGGAGTATATTTTTTCTTCTCTCAGATTAAAATGTACTTTTTTTTTTTTTACTTGTTTGAACCAAGGTGGTTGAGGTACTCTCTTGTTGTGCTTTAACCCTAAAGGACATCTCAGCCCACATAGTCACTTGCTCACACCCCCATTTTGGGATAGGAGAGAAAATCAGAAGAGTAAAAGTGAGTTTGAACCTTCTCGTGGGTTGATATAAAGACTATTTCATAGTTAAGCAAGAGCGGCAGGTACAAGCAAAGAAAAATCAGGAATTCATTAACTAATTCCCATCAGCAGGCAGTAATTTTTAGTTGGGAAGACAAGCAGCATAACTCCAAAATTCCTTCTTCATCCTCCTCCTCCTCCCACTTTATATGCTGAGCATGACAGCAAATAGTGTGGGATATCCCTTGGGCCAATAGGGGCAGCTCTCATGATTGTGATCCCTCTAATTCCTTGCGCCTACCCAGCTTGCTTGGTAGGGCAATATGAGAAACAAAAAAGGTTTTGACACTGCTCAGCAATAACTAAAACATCCCTGAATAATTCAAGACATAGCATCATGACAGCCATTCCTGCCAAAACCTGTACACCTCTGCAGTCATGTGCTTTACACAGAGTTGCAGAATTTGTCATGCTGTCACCTGTTAAAAGCAAAACAATGATGGAGGATAAATATGAGCCTCTTACAATTCAGGTGTAAGTTTATTAACTGTCAGGTCCCCTTGGTGCCAGATTGTTATACCAAAACGTCACTACATATTTGAATTCCCAGTTGTAGGCTGAGTAAGCACTGCTTAAAGTTAGATTGTGCTGTGAAGAGGTGAAAATGTCAATAAAACAGAATAAAAATGTTGTTGGAAGAGCTGTGAATAGACACAGGTTTCTGTCCTAGGCTACAAAACCATAATTCCTACAAAAGTAGAGATGCTGTTCTGTATGCATATATGTTTGTTTAAAAGTATTTAGTGAATACAGATCAGTATCACACAGTTGTATTTTATTTGTGTTGTAAAATTCATGATCAGGAATTGTAGATGAAGCAATAACTTCTGACTGTAATTAATATGTATCCTGCTGATTCAATTTGTACTGTTTAAATATTTTGGTTTCTCCTTATGCCAAAAACATTCTTTATGTGTGATAAAGTCCACTGCATCAGAGAAAGAGATAAAACTAACCATCAAGCTGTGTACCTCTGCATTTCAGGGAAAATACAGTGCCACTTTTTGAAAGGACAAAGAAATCTTTATCTGATTCAACATAATTGAAAAGCTCTATATTCTCCATTAGATGGGCTCAGGAGAATTTTGACTCAGATATATGAAGGTTTTTACAATCCTAAATCCCACTGAAATCAAAGGAGCTGGAAATCTGAACGTCCTTGTGGTTCTTGCCAGTGGCCTCTCTTTGTCTGTAAACCCACAGACTGATTTCAGTTCTTGAAGTGCTCTGTGCATAAAGTGCTTACCTACTCTACTTTGAAATCCTCAGTGGTAAAGTTAGATGACCCATACATTTAGTGAAGTACATCCTAGATATCTTCTCGTCTCTAATATTTGAAAATGTTGATAGGAATAATAAGAGGATAAAATTTTCAGCCTCCAGTGGAAGGTCAAGAGAAACAGAGCAGTTTCATGGGGATAGCCTGCATTGGCATTAGTCCGTGGAACAAACCTTATGTCAGCTGTAATATCAGTAATCAAAACTTATAGCTAGATTTCTCAAGGAATTAGAGAGTGCTCAGGGACTCTGAGCAATAACAAACTCCCAGACTGAGCTGTGTGCTTAATTAATGCCATAGACTACAACAGAAGGTATATTTGCTGTTTGATTTTAATTTGGGCAAGTTTAGACCTGTGCTAGTGATCACATTGGTTATTTGTCTTGATACTGTTAAAAACTTCTTTTGTCACTTCCAACTCCTGCCATTCTGAGTGGTGATATATGAGAATGAATTAATCTTCAGCTTCAGTCATGATAATAGTTTGAGAATCTTTCCCTTAAAGATTACAAAGAAGTCTGTGCCCGATGCAGCAATGATCTTCCACAGCTACTGCTGGGAGGGATGGAGAGGGAAGAGGAGAAGGAGCTTTCTTTCATGAATGACAGCAAACTGAGTAAAAGGGCTGCCATCATGGCTTCAAACCTTGCACACTGGTTTCAAAGCTTGGAAAAAAGTGGCCTTTTTGACTCTGTGACTAGATTATGGTTCTTTCACCTATCACATACAAGTTTTTTTTCCTTCAGTGTCTTACTCTCCCAAAGATGTGTTTGATTCACTCAATTATTAATCCAGTTTCTTACTATTACAATTACATTTAGTTCAATGTGTTTATAGCCGCACAAAATAGAAAAAAGAATATATAAAAAAAGAGTGACTATCCATGCAACACTGAATGAATGACTTAAAAGTCAGAAATAAAACCTGGAAAATACATGCAAGGATTTTTTCTTATTTAAAATGTCTTTCTTTTTTTTTTCTTTCTTTTTTTTTTTAGATATTTAAAATTAAACTTCTGCTAAAGATTAAACTGCTGTGGAAAATCAAAGAGTTGCAATAATTATAGTAGAGCTGCAGATTAACTATAACATCTACGTGTATACATAGATGTGATGGAGTATTCTATAAGCACACTAACTTGACACTGGTGCAAGGTACAGTGAAGTCTGTAAAGACAGAAAGCACCAGTGTTGAAATGATAGTAATAAGGGCAAAAGTCAGATGCATTAGCAATACCTCTGGGATGCTTGGTAAGAGTCCAAGTGTCCAAATTGAAAGAAATATTGCTACAGCACTAAAAGAAATAACTCAAGGGAAATTAATGATTTGAATACAGCAGATCTTGGGGCTAAGTGTTATAGTTTCAAAATCTTTCATGGATTTTTTCTCTCCCTTATGAATGAACACGGAGGTCTGTGATCTGAAACCCCATCACCACCCTACCTGTTCTCAGAAGCAGCTAAGAAAGGAATGGCTGATAGATTTGCATTCCAACTTAACAGCTGGGGAGAGAATTGGGAGAAATGGGGAAGGAGGAGAGAGGGTTTTTTTCTGGGTTTTTGCCATACAGCTCTCCCCCAGCTGCTGTGGATGTCAGCCACCATTTTCTGGGCTGGTGTAATGAATACTAAATGAGCTCCCCTGGCTCATCCCCCTGACTCCACCAGCCTTGTACTATTCTCTGGAGAGAGAAGTCACTACTTCCTGGATCTGCAATGAACTCCTGAGAGGCCAACACCCTCTGTAGTGGAATTGCTGCCCCTTTCCCCACTACCCCCTGCAACACATACAGTAGGAAACGGTCTTTGTACTGCTGTCCTGATTCAGCAAGCCATGCCCTTGCCTTTTCTCAGGAACTGTTAACAATGGACCATTTGCAGCAGCTGCCCAGGGCACATCTGACCCCTCAGGATGTAAGCTGGGTGTTAAAGAAGCCTGTGAGATAAGAGCTGTGATAACTCCCTTCTTTTACAGTTGTAATCATTTGTTCAGTTCTCAAGTGAACATTTTTCCAGGAAGTTGTTCTGGGATAGGTTGTTTTTTTTAATCTTGTATATTCATAATGTTTAAATCAGCTTAACTTTTTTTTATTGCTGCACTTCTAGGTACTTTCCATCTGATTGATGGTGATAATTGTTTTTCTCCATATCTTCCTCATACAAATTCAATTTGTGAGATCTGAAGATTCTGTGATCTGAATATAATTATTTCAATATAGATAACTGTGTGAGAACAAAGGGAAACCAAAAATGGGAATAAGAGATTTTAAAACAAGTTTTATGGGGAAAGGGTTAAAAAATACAGATAGGCCTAAGACTTAATTTAAATCACAATAATAACATAAAAGAAATATTCAAAGGATGGGGGGCAGGGGGACACAGAAGATAATGTTGTGCTGTAGCTATAACAGCTATAACAATACAGTTGTAGCTGCAATTAGTTTTTAGAAACTGCAAATCACTGACATCTTAGAATGTTAGTATTGTGGATTTAAAGTAGTATTTGATTTGAATCAAACACAGTTACCATAGGTCTCCTAAGAAAATCTTGTTAGCAGGTTGGGGAATCCTTGTTAAACTTCATAAAGTTCTTTTTTGTCCACTTCCAGCTTGTTCAGATCTTTCTGTAAGATGGCTGACCCTTCTGACATGTCCACATGGCCCAATTTAACATCACCAGCAAACTTAGTGAGGGTGCTTTCAATCCCATCAACCAAATGAAGATGTTTAAAAGGTTTTATGAAGATGTTGTTTGTGTTTAGGGCTAGGTTCAACTGCATTCTTTTTGTGGGAAACTCCCCTGAATATGGATTTTAAGAAGTAAAAGTTAATTTGTAACCTATAATTCCTACTTTAAATAAGACTATGTAAAGAGATTAGACATTCTCTATTTATTCTACTTTCTAAATTCTTTGCTTCATCAAACATGCCCAAATATTTCTACCTTAGTATGACAGAAATATAACAATGTGTGAAGTTTCCATTTCCTTTGTTAGCAGTTGGTTCATGGGTTAAACAAAATAAATAAAGTAATTTTAAAGACTGCCAAATTTATTTGTGTGTGTTTAAGTTCACTATATGATATAAAATGTCTTAGTTGTATTTTGGGCTTTCTTTAAGACATTTTTTCTTTCTATTATATCAAAAAATAATTAGTCAAAATGACAAACCCTTTCCCAGCAGAATCAGTTTCTCATATTCTTTATTTTATTGTGAACCCTGTGGTATCATTTGACATCTTTAAGGAAGAGTAATGGCCAAGCTGCAAACACATGCCAGCTACAAAATACAACCCCACAGTATATTAATTTGCTGACCTTTGCAGTTAGAAAATATCTAGGGCTCTTTATTTATAAAAGCCTAACAGCAGTACCCTGCTATAATGTTATCTATAGTAAGAGCTGTATATATCAGTTGATCTCTGTGTATAGTTTATGCATCTAAGGTGTAGTAAAAGGATACATCAGGGTTTATCATCTGCACCCTGCTGGTCATTTGACAGACATTTCTATTTAAGATATATGTCAAAGAATAAAAAGAAAGTGTATTGAGAGAAGAAAGGTATCTATTAAAGCAGTGCAACTGGTAACATCTGGGAAACCCATCAATAGAACTTTATAGCCTGCATTTGCTTGAAGTTAAGGTTTATTACATGAAATGTGTGTTAAAAGAATCTTGTCATTTCTCACC